>JAOALB010000134.1:0-151884 GCA_025331125.1 Mycogone perniciosa
ATTTTATTTATTTTATTTATTTTATTTATTTTATTTATTTTATTTATTTTATTTATTTTATTTATTTTATTTATTTTTTTTATTTATTTTATTTATTTTATTTATTTTATTTATTTATTGATTCATTAACCTATAAATAAAACGTTATTAAGAACCTTTACTTAATTTTAAAGAAAAATATAAATTTCTGTAAAATTAATTAATAAACATTTAACCTAATTTGAATCTCTTCAAAAAGCTAAATAAGTAGTTACTTACTCTTTTAATATTTACCTTTATTGAAGTAAAGGTAAAGGCAACAGCTAAATTTAAAGATAAAGCTAATCTTAATAAATATTATAGCCTATTATAATAGTTTACTTCAACAGTATTAAAATACTATAAATATAAATATAGAGAAAAGAAAATTTAAAACTATAATATATAAGTAAATTTAAAAGACTATTAACTATAAGCTTTATAATTTAAGTTTAATTAACTTAAAAGTAAAGTATTTATATTAAACTACTTTAAAAATAAATAAAAATAATAATAAATAATAAAGATAATATATAAATTTATTTCTTTATTTCTTAAATAATTAAAAAGTTTAAATTATACTTTTCTATATATAAGAAAAAGGTAAAAGAAAGTATATATCTTTTATTAATGGATTTTATATAAAGTAATATATAAAAGTATAAAATTAAAAGTATAGTTTGTTGAGGGGGAATTGGCACTCCAAATATATATATATATATATACACTAACAATAACCTAAATAGAGCGCGGGAACCGCGCTCTTGATAGAACTATAAAGCTGCAGTTGGGTAATATAGGGATTGAAAGATACTGCAAAGCATTTAATTATAATACCTGCAGCCGAAAGCAACTAACAGTTACGTCTTTACGCCTTAGCGGCCGTGAAATTACAGGTAGGGTAACGTATTAAGGGAGAATGCAGGTTGGTTTTTATTAAACTAGGTCTATCTGTTTTATCTTTATACCTTTACGCTTTTTTAATCCAGTAATTGCTTAAATAAGTAACCGACCTTTTTTTAAGTAAGCTAGTAAAAAGCAGTGTAAGTGTATTAAGTATATCAGTTACCCCCAATAAAATAGTATATAAATTAATTATATACCTATATATATACTATTTGATATAAGCTTTTTAAAACTATAAATTCTTTTTTTAAAATAGGATTTTTAAAAGCTATTAAAGCTTACTATACTATAAGCTTTACTATATACTATTTACACTATATAGATATATTAATTAAAGGCAATAAATTAAATAGAATCTTTACCTTTAATTAATTTAATTATTCTATTTTAAATAATATAAAGAATATAATATTTAATAAATGCTTAAATAATATAATATTGAACTATAACTTATACTTTAATATACCTATTAATAAAGACTATTTATATAGTTTTAAAAAGTATACTTAAACGGTATTAAAGTATAGTAAAAGTCTAGACAATATTTATAGAAAAGTTAAATAAGCTAGTAAAATATAAACTTTGCTTTAAGTAAATAAATGCAATTTATATATACCTTTAAAAGAATAAATAAATTACTTTATATAAAAGGCTTTTATTAAAAGGTATAAATTTACTTTTATTAATTAAAAAAGGAAAAGGCCTATACCTTTAAATAGTTTTAATTTCTTTAAATTGATTTAGTAAAAAAGAATAGAATACTGCTATATATATAATAAATGTTTTAATATATATAAAAGCAGGGGATATACTTTATAGACTTCTATAAAGTACTCTTTTTAATATTTATAATACTATTTACTTTGTAAATAATAGAGATCGTTATATTTTAAGCTTTTTTATTTTATATATAAAAGATAACTATATTAAAGTAAATATAATTAAATATTTAGTATTAAAAAAGATATTATTTAATTAAAAATAGTTTCATGATCTATTAAAAGGAATTATATATTTTCTTAAACTTATAAATATTATTATAATAAAGGGATATTATATTATTATTATTTTAGCATCAAAGCTTTATAAAGTAAAGGCTAAACATATAGAAAATAATAATATATTTTATAGTAATATAGCTAATTTAAGTATTATAATAGTGATAGTAAAGTATAAGTTTAACCTTTTATTTTTTAAATATAAACGTTTATTTTTTTATACTGCTTTTATATTGTAATATTATAATATAAGCAGTTTAATAAGCTTTCCTTTACTTTCTAATATATATAATAAAGCATATACTATAGTAAAGAGAAGAGCATTAATATATAACCTTTTATCAATATACTTTAATTTACAATACCTTCAATATTTATACTTTAAACATTTAGGTTTAAGGCATTAAGGGTATTAATTAAAAATATTAAGAATATAAAGATAAAAGGAATTAAATATAAAGACTATAAATCTGATACTTTAATGTATATATTATAGGTTATTTTATATAGACTATTTAATAAATAAAGATTAAAACCTTTAAAATTATTTATAAAGATATAATGATAATAACTAGCTTTTTATATTTAAAGGTAAATATTATATATAATTATATATATATATCTTATTAAATGGAAAGTATAATAGTATTTTAAATACTTTTCCTAACCTTATAAATATAATTAAAATATAATATAATATATTTATATATTATATTTAATAAAATGATAAAAAGGCTATAATAGTAATTAAAGACCTAATATACTATTGGCTTGAAACAGAGAGAAAGGGAAAAGCTTTAAAGCTTGTACCTTTTTATACCTATAAATTCAACTATATATTAAAATATATAGGCTAAGAAATTATAATTAGATTGATTAAAATATTAAACTGTATTAAACTTTTAAAGAACCTATAGCTTAAAAGTATTAAAGTAAAGGTTCCGCGATTTTATAACCTTTCTTATAAAAAGGATCTCTATAAAATTATAGGTAGATTAAAATAGGATTTATCCCTATAGCTACTGCGCCTATATATTAAATAAAGACTATAAAGCTAACTAAGAAGGAAAAGTTAATCAAAGATCCTTGAAATAGTAAAGTAATAGCTAATATCTATAGGAGCTGAAAGATTTAAAGGGAAAAACCTTTAAAAAGGGTTAATAGATATCTTTTAATATATAAAACTAAACTATATATTTTAAATATTACTTTTGAAAATAATACATTTAATATATATTAAGTAATTATAAGGCTTCTTAATTACATATATATTAAAGGCTATGAAATTAATTAGAATTAATAAATAATAACTTAAAAAGTATAATAATAATATTTATTATTTCTAATATAGTAATAAATTATAAAGTTCTTGTTTTAAAAAAGTATTGCTTTTAATAAATTCAATATTTATTAAAAGGATTTAGTAAAACTATTAAAGAATTGAAAAAAGGTTATAAAGTATTTACTTAAAAAAAGGGTTAAATAAACTATATATAATAAAATTAACATTATATATATAAAAAGGATTTAATACAGGATATTATATTAAAAGGCAAAAATAAAGCTATTATTAAAAAATAAAGTTTACTATATAAATTAAATAAAAATAAGAACCTAAAATCCTATAAAGTTTAATTTATAATTTAAAAGGATTTATAAAAGTATTTTATAATAAGAAGTATATATATAGCTACTTTAATAGGATATTTATTTTATATATTTATTACTTTTATAGTAAAATTTAACTTTAAGTTAAAGTAATATAATATTAAAAATACTTTTTTAATACTTTAAAAAATAAAACTTTAAAATTAATTATATATACATTACTTAAAGGTTTTAAAGAGTAAAATATATATTTCAGGCTCGCTAAGGCTTTATATAAATTAAAGAATTTATTAAAACTGTAAATTAATAAATTATATTTAACTTTAAAATAATAAAGGTTAGTTTTAAACTTTAAAAAGGTTTATTTCTTTTATAATAAAATCCAAAAAACCTTTATTATATCTTATATAAGTAATAATTTAATTATATATAATTATTGTAATAAAGCCTTTTATATTACACTATTGACTACCTATAAAGTAAAGTATAAGCTTTATAATAAAAGAATATATAATAGTATTTAAATATTAAAATTACTTAAGATTATCTTCGAAGTATAAAATATACTTTTTTATAAGGTTTGTTTTATAATAGTTGTATAATAAGTTAAAGTTAATAATAAGATATAGCTTTATATAATTTTTATGTAAATTATAAAAGTTAAAAAAACTATAATATAAATTATAAAAGTAATTATTAAAATATATTAAGAAAAGGTAATATTTATATTTTATATAGCTATTATAATAAAGTTAAATATAGTATATAATACTTAAACTTTATTATAGTTTTTATTTAACTTTAATAAAAAGTATATTAAAGTAATGAATTAATTAATTTATGATTTATATATATAATACTTTTTAACTTTTGAATGTAAAAGGTAAAGTAATATATAAATTTCAATTACTTTAAATAATACTTTTTTATTTATAAAATAAATATTTAAAACTTAATTAAAAGTATTTTATTATACCTTTTTTAAACTTAATTTTATAAGATACTATATGTTAAAGTACTATTAATATATTTATAATTAAAGTTAAGCTATTTACTTTTATTTAAATAGTAAAAGAAGTAATAGGTTTATATTAATTCCTTTTTAAAATAAAATTTAACTTTAATATTAATTAAGAAATTGACTATAATAATTAATTAACTTTATACTTTATAATAAAAAGCAGTATATAATTGAATATTTATTTATATTATATTAATATATAATCTATAATCTTAATAGCCATATTAAAAAAGATTATTTGTATCCTTTATATTTTTAATGATATAATATTTATTAATGGGCTTATTAAAGTATTGTTTTAACAGTACTTTAAATACTTTAAGGTATTATTAAATTTAATAACTATATAATTATTAGGATAAAGGATATATAGAATATAGGAAATGATTTAATTTTAATATAAAGGCTGTTTAATATAAAAAGTATATTTTACTATTATAATAGTATATTATTTAAAGCATTTTACCTTTTATATATTTATATATATAAAGAATTGTTATTATAGCTATTTAAAGTAATAGCTTTGTTAATATAAATTAAATTGTTTTTTTAAATAAATCAAATTAAAAGTATAATGCCCTTTTATATTAAATTACTATTTCATTATATTAGTTTATAAATATATAAAAACAAAACATATATTTATTAAATGATTATTATTATTTATATTTTAAGCAAAAATATATATAATTAATATAAATATTAAATAATTATAAAGTATAGAATTAATTAGATTACTCTAATAAACATAAAGAGAAATATATTAAAAATATATAAATGGTTATAATTATAATAAATAATATACTATTAAAGATAGGTAATAGTAATATATTAAAAGATATCTCTTTTAGTAGCAATTATTAAGTTTAAGGAACTTTTATAAAAAAAGGAGGATAGTATAATTATAAAAGTAACAGTAAAACTAAATATAAAGTAAAGATTATTATAAAAGCAGCTATAGTAAAAATAGTAATTAAAGTAGTAGTAGCAGTAATAAAGGTAAAGGTTAAAGTAAAAGTAAAAGTAGTAATAAAAGCTGTAAGAGTTAGAAAAGGAGTTGAAAAATACTATACCGTGCAGTTTAATAAAAGGCTTTTTGCAATTTATAGTAAACCTTGACTTTAAAGAAAAAAAACCTAAAAGAGTAAATTAGTTAATATAGGCGTAAAAGTAAAAGTAAAAGTTAAAGTTAAAGTAAAGGCTAGTATAAAACTAAAAGTAAATATAGCTGCTTAAAGATAATTAATACTATAATAAATTACCTTTAAAGGGTAACTATAACTATATTTAATTAAAAAGGTGTTTCTATTTTATAATCTTATTATTAATTAATAAAAGTATATTATAAAAAGAATATATAAAAAACAATATTTATTAAAGCTATATTAATACTATTAATATTAATAATATTAGTAATAAGAGAAATAAAGTAAAAAATAAACTTAAAAGGTAGTTAATATATTTATTTTCACTATTTAAGCTTAATTTATATATTTAAAAAGCTTTATTGTTTTACTTTTTATTCTTATAAATTAATAATAATTATAATATATAATATATCCTTTATACTTTTATAATAAAGTATTATTATATATATATAATAAAAAAGCTTTTAATTTAATAATAAAGTGTTTAAAAGTATAGTTAAATAGTTATAATACTATAAATAAACTAGGATAGCAGTTAAGAAAGCTATTTTTAATACTTTATTAACTGCTATTTTAGTGGATTTATAATATTATAACTATTATTTATTTATATTAATAGTAAATTAAATGATAAAGCCTTTTAAATTAATTAATTAATTTTAAATAATTAAATAAATATATTAATTTCCTTTTAGCTTTATTCTTTTATTTCCTTTCTTTAACTATTAATATTATTATTTTTAATAATAGTAGTAATATTAATAATACTTATATAGCTTAAATAAATATTATATTTCTTATATATTCTTTTTATAATATACCTTTATTAATTAATAATAAAATTATAAAATAAAAATACTTTTCTATTTAATATAATTATAGTTACTTTTTAAAACTAGTTTATTATAGTATTTATTATTTTTAGGCAGCTATATTTACTATTACCTTTATATTAACTTTTACTTTAGCCTTTACTTTTACTTTTACACCTATATTAACTAGTTTAGCTTTTATTACTGCTTTTATATCTGCGCCAGTATATTTAGCTTTTATTAGTATATTAGCTTATCTAGGTACCTATTAGTAGGCCCTTTAAAAACTACTTATTAGACTTTACCTAACAATTAACTATAAAAGTTTAATACACTTAGCCGCTAACTATATTTATTTGAATTATATATAAATTTATATATATAAAAAAGAATAATATATATTATCCTAAATATTATAACTTAACTATATTAAAAATAACTATTAACTCTATTATGTTTTAGGCTATAATAGCTGTTGGGTTAAGTAGGCTAAGGACCTACTACTTATTAGCGCTTATTAGCGCTAGGGAGCTTTTATCTGCTTATATAGCAGATACCAGCTAATATATATATCGCGTAAACGATATATGAGACTATATAGGCGCTTACAATGCATATATTCTATATTTTCCTTTATATTAGCTATATATATATATAGCGAGGCCATTATAGTATATTTATTACTAGAATCAAGCTTTATTCCTATTTCTCTCTATACTCTATATAACTGTACTGCGCTCCGCGATAGTTATAAGCCCAGGTAGTAACTATTAAAGTTACTAAAAACTTCCTTTAATATTATATCTTTACCTTTACTTTTTCCCTTCGCCTTTAAGCTTTTAAAGCCACCTTCTATAATAGATAATACAGGAGATATTACTTTTATAAAGCTGGATTTAATAGTATAATAGATTAAATAGATTACTGTTCTAAATAACTATGCAACTACTATAAAGATCTGGAATAAAGTTAATTTTAATCTCCCCAATTAGGATAATAACTATTTCCTTACTTTAAAGCTATTTACTTTAACTAAAGCAAAAGAAACCGCCTTAAAAGTATTTAGAAAAGAAGCTACTTGAATAAATATCTTTATTTATTATAATAGTCTACTCTATAAGCACTAGTATACTATCGCTTTATATACTAAAAAGAGGAAGGCTAAGGCAGTAATCTTTAAATGGATATAAAAGATAGTTAATATTAGCATTTATACTTTAGTCTTTACAGACCTTAAAGCTGCAACCTAAACTATAGCTTTAGCCTCTACTGCTATTAAAATAGCTAATAAAAATAATAAAAACTTAAATGCTAAGTTTACTATTCGTTAAATTATAAGGAAGCTTAACGAATAATTAGCTCTTTATAAGGATATAATATACAAAGAAGTGCGGATTTTATATAAATGCGCCTTACACGATATAGAGCGTGGGAATTTAAGGCTAAAAGTATAGTATATAAACTAAGCGCATATTTATATAAATGCAGTAAGGTATAAGCTCCCTAAGGTTACAGGAACGGCTGCCTAAAGGGCTTTCTTAAAAGTTATTAGAGTATACTATACCCTAAACTTTGCTTTATATTATTTATACTATATAGATAGTTAGATTAAAAGCAGTAAAACCGCTAAAATCTTCTCTTTTAATTAGCTTAATCGACCTTTCTTAAATAGTATATAAAATGCAGAAAATTATATTTATAGACTTTATACAATACTTGGCAACTGCTTAAATAAAGCTATAGCGAATAATACTATATATTTAAAAGCTCCTGCTAGGAAGGAATGCCTATATAGACAGGAAAGGTATAATTGGCCTTTAAAGGATTATAGTATACTATTAGCTGCGCTTAAAGGAAAACCTAATAAGAAAGGGAAATATATCTTTAACCTATAATAAGCTATAGAAATTTATGCTTGCCTTTAAAAAGATAAATGGTATACGCTCTGCAATAAACTTAGTAAAAAGGGTATTAACTTTATAGCCTTAGTTTAAAGAGGTATAGCTTTAACTGTTATAGCTGCTTTAATCTCTTTAGACTTAATTAATAAAGAAAATGCAAGCCTTACAGTATATATAATAAATGTATTAATATATACTAATATATAGGATATACTTTACTGCCTTTTTTAAAGTATTCTTTTCGATATTTATAGTGCTATTTATTTAATAAATAATAGGAATTACCTTATTCCTGGCTTTTTTATTTTAAGTATAGAAAATAATTATATTAAAGTAAAAAGAGTTAGGTATTTTATAGCTAAAAAAGGACGCCGCCTATTAAAGGATACTCTTTATAATCGATATTAAAAGGCAGCGCGCTTAATAAAGCTTATAGATATAGCTGTAGTTAAAGGATTTTATATTAATATTATCTTTTTATTAAAACTTTAGAAAGTAGGAATATAGCTTATAGGGTATAATAATATATTATATACTAGTATAGTAAATTCGAATACTATTATAGGGAAAGTAAAGTATAAGTATAATCTTCTATTTCTTTAATATAAACCCTTATCGCTTTATATTAACCTTATTTTTAAATATACTATCTTAAACAGTATAACTGCTTTATTCCTTCTTTTTAGCGCAGACTACTATATTTATATAATATTAAAAAGAAAGAAAAGACTAATATATAACCCATTAGTACTATACAACAATTCAGAGAAGCTCTAGCACCTACAATTAAGATATTTAGGCCTAAAAGCGCTTAAAGCACTAGTAAAGAATATAAAGAATATATATATTAAGGGAATTACGCGAATAAAGTGTAAAGCCTATACTTTTATATATGCAAAATAGGTTATCTCTTATAGAATATCTAAGAAATAAGCATTAAAACTATTCTTTAAAGTATACTAGGATTTTTAAGACTATCTTTATAGTTATAATAAAGATAACTGGCTTTTAGTGCTTAAAAAAATATACTTTATAGTTATATATACGCCTTGTATTAAATAAAGAATAGGATACTGTCTTTAATGCTTTCTTTAACTTTATAAGTATAGTAAAAACGCAATATAATATTTTAATATATTTTTTTAGGCAAGATAATAAAAAAGCTGTAATTGCAGTTAAAGGCTTAATATATTTTTAGATTTAGGCAAACGCAAAAGGAATTATTTTAAAGCTTGCCCCTTTTTATATATATAAGCTAAATAGCGCTTTAAAGCGCGCAGGTTAGGAAGTTATAAATAAATCGATAAAGATATTTAAAGCTGTAAGCCTTTTAACCAATTTATGGCCTAAAAGTATAAAAGCTGCAGTATATATTATTAATATAAGTCTTATATATAGCTTTAATATAATATTACCTATTGAAAAATTAAAGTAATAGTTCCGCGATTTTGCACCTTTTTTAATAAAGGAGCCGTCTATAGATTTACGGCCAGATTAAAGTGGACTTTATATATACAGCTGCTGCGCCTATATATTTAACAGAGACTATAAAATTAGCTAGAATAAAAGAGAATTTAAAATAAAGCTTAAGGGCCTAATTAAATATTTTATTAGATATACTGTAAATAATATATATTGCATTTAATTACCCTGCTTAATAAAAGTAATTATTATAAAGAATATATAATTTAATAAAACTAGCTTCTTTAATAGTAAAAAAGAAAGTATAGAGAAACTATTTATAGTTAAGTTAAATAAGCTGTTTAATAAAGTTAAAGAAAATAAGCTAGAATTTAAACTCTTTTTAATATATATTCCTACAGTAAAGGATATCTTTATAGGTAATATAGAAAAAGAGAGTATACCTTTAAGGGTAAAAATTGTATAAAGTATTAAAATTAATTTAATAAATGCTTTAAGTAAACTATTAGTATACCTAGAAAGACCTTTTAGTCTTTAAATATTAAAGGCTACCTTAAAATAGTTAATCTTTATAAATAAAACTAGTGCGTTAATAGGAACCCTAAGTAATACTTTCAAAAGCGACTTACCCCTCTTTAAGGAAAGAGAGCTAGTGGAAGAATAGCCTTATATATTAAGGGTATACTATTTAATAAAAGAGGATAAACCGCTATAGCTAAAGGCAGACTAATATATAAAAGACTCGCCTACTTTTATATTAAAAAAGTAAATTTTAAAGGAAAAGCCAGCTAGTAATTCCTTAAGCGGCAAAGCAGTAGTTAATACTTATAAGAGTATAAGACTTTAAGGGAAATAACCCGCGAGAAAGGTTAATAAGTATCTCTTAATATATAGGATTAAAATATATACTTTAAGCACTGCTTTAAAAGATAATAAGCCTAGTATATATTTAATAATTATAAAACTTTTTAATTTAATATTATATTAACTGCTGCTTAATTAATAAAAGCTAATAAGCAGTAAATTAAAAAGTATAGTAATAGTATTTGCTATTTTTAATATAGTAATAAATTAAAAAGCTTCCCTTTAGAAAAGTATTACTTTTAATAAATAAACTGTTTACTAGGAGGATTTAGCGAAACCGCTAAAAGACTAGAAAAGGCTTATAAAATACCTACTTAAAGCTAGGTTTAAATAAGCTGCGCGTAATAAAATTAACTCTTTATACGCGAAAAGAACCTAGTAAAAGATATTACGCTTAAAGGCGAAGATAAAGCTATTACCTATATATTAGGTTTTTATATATAAGTTTAACTAAAACGGAAATCTAGAATACTGTAAAGCTCGATTTATAGTCTAAAGGGACTTACAGGAATACTCTATAATAGAAAGTATATATATAGCTATACTAGCAGCGCGTTCTTTTTATATATTTATTGCTTTAGCAGTAAAATTCAACTTTAAATTAAAGCAGTATAATATTGAAAACGCTTTTTTTAATACTTTAAAGGATAAAAATTTAAAACTAATTATATATAAGCTTCTTAAAGGTTTTAAGCTATTAAATATCTATTTAAAGCTTACTAAAGCCTTATATAGGCTAAAGAACTCGCTAAAACTATAGTTTAATAAATTATCTTTAACCTTAAAGAAATAAAGGTTAATTTTAAGCTTTAAAAAGCCCTGCCTCTTCTATAACTAAACTTAAAAGATTTTTATTATATTTTATATAAATAATATTTTAATTGCATATTATTATAACGATAAAGCTCTTTATACTAGGCTACTAGACGCTTTTAAAGTAAAGTATAAGCTTTATAGTAAAGGGGATACGCAGTGGTTTTTAAATATTAAAATTACCTAAAACTATAAAGAGTATAGGATATATATTTCTTATAAGACTTATTTTAAAAAGGTTGCAAAATAATTTAAGTTTAATAATAGAATATAACTTTTTATAGTTTTAATATTAATTATAGAGCTTAAAAAAGCTATAATATAAACTATAAAAGCAACTATTAAAATATATTAAAAAAAGGTAGGATTTATACTTTATATAGCTATTATAATAAAGCTAAATATAATATACAATGCCTTGGCTTTATTGCAGTTTTTAATTAACCCTAATAAAAAGCACTTTAAAGCAGTTAACTAACTAATCTGCTATCTATATATATAATGCTTTTTAGCTTTTTAATATAGAGGGCGAGGCGAAATATAAGTCTTAACTGCTTTAAGTAATACTTTTTTCACTAATAATATAAATACTTAAAGATTATTTTAAAAGTATTTTATTATACTTTTCTTAAGCTTTATCCTATAAAATACTATATATTAAAGTATAGTTAATATATCTATAATTAAAGTAAAGTTACTTGCCTTTACTTAAATAGTAAAAAAGGCAATAAATTTATATTGCCTTTTTTAAAAGATAAAATTTAACTTTAATATTAATTAAAATATTAACTATAACAATTAATTAACTATATATTTTATAATTAGAGAGAGTATATAAATTAATACTTACCTATATTATATTAATATATAAAATATATAGCTTTAGCAAAAATATTAAAAAGGATTATTTTTAGTCTTTTATCTCTTTATTAACCTTATACCTACTAATAGGCTTATTAAAGCCTTTCCTTAATAGCGCTTTAAGCACTTTGAAGTACTGCTAAATTTAATAGATATATAGTTACTGGAATAGAATATATAAAAGTATAGAAAACCGTTTAATTCTAGCTTAAAGGCTGCTTGCTATAGGGGGTATACCTTATTACTGCAATAACTAATTACCTAAAGCTTTTTACCCTTTACGCGCCTATATATAAAGGGCATTATTATAACAGCTACTTAAAGCAGCCGCCTTTTTAATATAAATTAAGTCCTCCTCCTCTAGTAAATTAAATTAAAGGCGCAATGCCTTTTTATACTAAGTTACTATTTAATTGCATTAGCTTATAAGCTTATAAAAAAAAATAGTCTATTTACTTAGTTATTGTCTTTACTTACAGCTTAAAAGAGCTAGCACGCAATTAATATAAGCACTAAATGACTGTAAAGTATACAATTAGTTAGAATAATATAGTAAAAGTAAAGAAAAAATATATTAAAGAGTATATTAGTAGTTATTACCGAAATAAACAGTATACTGCTGAGAGCGGGCGATAGTAATATATTAGGAGAAATCTCCTTTACCGGCAATTGCCGACTTTAAATAACCTTTATAAAGAAGGGATAATAGTATAGCAGCAGGGGCAGCTGCGGGAGTAGAGGCAGAAGCAGGGACTGCTATGGGAATAGCCGCAGCGGGAGCAGTAACCAAAGCAGCAGCAGCAATGACAGGGGCAGGGGCCAGAGCAGGAGCAGGAGCAGCAATAAAAGCTGCAGGAGTAGGAGGAGGAGCCGATAAAGATGCCGCGGCGTGCAGCTCAGCAAGGGCTTCCTCGCGATTCCTAGCAAGCCTTAACTCGAGGCAAGAGAGAGGCCGAGCAACCAGACTAGCCGGCGCAGCAATAAAAACCGGACCAGCCGGAGCAGGAGCCGGCGTAGGAGCAATAGCCGGCGTAAAAGCAGCAGAAGGCGTGGCCGCCCAAGGACAACTAACGCTACAATAAGCTACCTTCAAGGGGTAACCGCAACTACGCTTAACTAAAGAGGTATTCTTATTTTGCGATTTTATTATTAACTAATAAAAATACACTATAAAAGGAATACGCGAAAAGTATAATATTTAATAGGGCTATACTAATACTGCTAATACTGCTATTATTAATAATAATAATAATATTAATAATTAAAAAAGAAAAGTAAGGAATAGGGCTAAAGGACAGCTAATATACCTATTTTAACTATTTAAGATTAATTCACCTGCTTAAAGAGCTTTATTATTTAACTTCCTATTATTATAGATTAATAATAGCTATAGCGTTTATATCCCTTTTACTTTAATAATAGAATATTAATATATATTTATAATAAAGGAGCTTTTAATTAAGTAAAAGAGGCTTTAAGAGCGCGGCTAGACAGTTATAACACTATAGATAGACTGGGATAGCAGTTAATAAAGTACTAGGAATAGCTTTATTAACTGGGGGGGGTATTAGGTTAGGTAGGCTAAAGACCTACCACTTATCAGCGCTTATTAGCGCTAGGGAGCTTTTATCTGCTTATATAGCAGATACCAGCTAATATATATATTGCGTAAGCGATATATTAGACTATATAGGCGCTTACAATACATATATTCTATATTTTCTATTATATTAGCTATATATATATATAGCGAGGCTATTACAGTATATTTATTACTAGAATCAAGCTTTATTCCTATTTCTCTCTATACTCTATATAGCTATACTGCGCTCCGCGACAATAGCTATTTTATAAAACTATAAATAACTTATTTATTGCAGTATAAAAAAGCCTTTTTATACTGCTATTATTTAATACTATATTAATATATTATATATATAAAAGGTAATCGCTTGAATTAATTAACTAAACCCTTTTCTATATATTAATAATTAACTATAGGCTTATATAAATAATGAAAATAATTGCTTTATTATATATATTTAGTAGCTTTAATAAAGTAGTTTTCTTATTATTACACTATAAACTATTAATATAGTTAATTCACTTCAATAATAGTAAAACTTTAATATCCTTTATATATTAAAAGTAAAATATCCTTAATATTTATAAAGTTATCTCAAAGTATAGAAAACCTAGATTAAATCTTTAAAGAAGTCCTATAAACCTTTTGAAACATTTAGTATTATAAACTTAATTCTTCTCTTCTAAAACCTTAAAAAGATTATTAAGGAATATTAGGTTAATGCCTTAAAATACTAAAATAAAAATAAATATAGTATTTATATTAGTGATCTTTGAAAATAAATCTAAATTATTACTATTTAAGTAATATATTTAAAATAAACTAAAATCTTTAATTTAAGTAATAAAGAGTTATATATTTATTGCCTTAAATAATACTAAAACTAAAACTATTTTACCTTAATTTATATTTAAAACTTTCTTAACTAAAAGTTAAATAAAGGTTTAAGCTAATAAAAATATTTACTATATTTAATTAAACATTTACTTTAATCCTAATAAAATAACTTTTAACTAACTCTATTAGTTTAATATTAAATTTTAAACAATATTTATATAAGTAAAATAAACACGCCTTTCCTTTAAAGAATAGTTTAGCTATAATATATAGCCAAAAAAGTTAAATAGTAAAACTTATATCCTTATAAAGTACCTTTAATTTAATAGTTAAATAAAAAGAAAATATATTAACCTTGGATTATTAATAGCTTTATAGGTTTTATATTACTTAAGTTTATTAAATACTATATTAATTTTAATATTATAATTACTATTTTCCTACTTTATTAAACATATATTCTTTAGCCTTTTAATATTAAGGTTTTGTAGCTATTAAAAAGTATATATAAAATATATTATATCAATTACTTCTTGAAAGTAACTTTACTTTCCTTTATTTTAAGTTAATATATACTTTTACAATATTTATAGAAAAGGAGTTACTATATTTACTATTATATTAAAGTTTAAAAAAACTGAAATATTCCTTTTTAACTATAAACCTATTATAATAAAGCGCGGTATAGCTATATAAAGTATAAAGAGAATAGAAATAAAGCTTAATTCTATAAGATAATATACTATAATAGCCTTGCTATATATATATATAGCTATTGTAAAGGAAAAGGTAAAAGATATATATTATAAGCGCCTATATAGTCTAATATATGGCTTATATAATATATATATTAGTTTATATCTGCTATATAAATAAATAAAAGCTTTTTAGTATTAATAAGCGTTAATAAATAGTAAATCCTTAACTTACCTAACCTAATATACTCTTTAATTAATAAAGCTATTCCTAGTATTTTGTTAACTGTTATTTTAATTTACCTTTAATATTATACCTATCTAGCTATACTTTTAAAACCTGTATTACTTAATTAAAAGCTCTTTTATTATAAATATATATTAATATATTATTATAAAGGTAAAAGGGATATAAATACTATAGCTATTATTGATTTATAATAATAAAAAGTTAAATAATAACGCTTTTTGAAGATATAAATAAATTTTAAATAGCTGAAATAAATATATTCACTACTTTTTAACTTTACTTTTTACTCTTTTTCTTTAATTATTAATATTATTATTATTATCAATAATAGTAGTATTAATAGTATTAATACTATTAATATAGCTTTAATAACTATTACACTTTTTATATATTCTGTTTCTAATATACTTTTATTAATTAATAATAAAATTATAAATAAAAATACCTTTTTTATTAAGTATAATTATAGTTGCCTTTTAAAAGTAGTTTATTATAATATTAGTTATCTTTAAGCGGCTATACCTATTACTACTTTTATACTAGCCTTTACTTTAACTTTTATTCCTGCTTTTACACTAGCTTATCTAGCTTTTATTATTGCTTTTATACCTATATTAGCTAGTTTAACTACTTAGCCTTTTTTTATTTAAAGTTAAAGTTTACTGTAAATCGCAAAAAAGCTTTTATTAAACTATATACTGCAGTATGTTTATTAACTCCTCCTCCTCCTTCTACTTTCACTTTAGCCTTTACTTTTATTACTACTATTACTGCTTTAATTACTGCTTTTATTATAGTTACTTTTATAATAGTCTTTACTTTTCCCTTTACTTTTACCATTACTTTTAATATTATATTATTATCCATTTTTATAAATGTTATTTAAAGTTAATAATTATTGATAAAAGATATTCCTTTTAATATATTACTATTATATACTTTTAATAATATAATATTTATTTTTATAGTAATTATTAATATACTTTTTACTATATTATTTCTTTATTTTTATTATATTACTTTAATTAACTTTATACTTTATAGTTATTTAATATTTATCTTAATTATATATTAGCTTTTTTAAAGTATAAATAATAAATATAATTAAATAAGTATATTATGTTTTATTATATATCTATATATTAATATAATTAAACAATAATTTGGTATAAAAATGTATTATACTCTTAATTTAATTTCTTAAAAGAAAAGGATTTAATTTATATTAAAAAGGTAACTGCTTTAAATAGCTATAATTATAATACCTTTTATATATAAATAGATAAAAGGTAAAAAGCTTTAAATAATTAATTATTGCAGTAATAGTATATACCTTTTATAATATATAGCTTATAAATTAAAGTTAAATAGCTTTTTATATTTTTATATTTCCTATTTTAACAATTATAAATTTATTAAATTTAATAATACTTTAAGGTATTTAAAGCGCTATTAAAAAAAGGCTGTAATAAGCTTATTAATAGATATATAGTTAATAAAAGATTAAGAATTAAAAATAATCTTTGTTAATATTTTTATTAAAATTAAATATTTTATATATTAATATAACATGAGTAAATATTAATTTATATATTTTTCTGAATTATAAATGCATTAATAATACTTTAATATATAGTATTTTATAAAATAAAGTTTAAAAGAAGTATAATAAAATACCTTTAAAATAATTTTTAAGTCTTTATATTATTTATATTATTATTAAAATAAATATTACTTAAAGTAATTGAAATTTATATATTACTTTACCTTTTATATTAAAAGCTAAAAAGTATTATATATATAAGTAATAAATTAACTAGTTAATTACTTTAAAGTATTTTTTATTAAAATTAATTAAAAACTATAACAAAGCTAAAATATTATATATTATATTTACCTTAATTATAATAACTATATAAAGTATAAATCTTACCTTCTTTCAATATATTTGAATATTTACTGTTATAGTTTATATTATAGCCTTTTTCAGCGTTACAATTAATATTAAAATTATAAAACAGTATATTTTATTATTAAATTTAAATTATTTTATAATTTTCTTAAAATGAATTTTATTGGAAAACTATATTTTATACTCTTTATAGTTTTAAATCATTAATTTTAACCTTTTACTTTTTAATATAGTAAAAAGAGTATTTAATATTATACTACTTTAACTTAAAGTTAAATTTTACTATAAATGTAATAAATATATAAAATAAATATACTATTAAAGTAAATATACATATACTTCTTATTATAAAGCACTTTTATGAATCCCTTTAAATTATAAATTAAACTTCATAATATCTTAAATTTTTATCTTAATTAAACCTATACATATAAACCTTATATATAAATAATAAGTTTATTTTTGCCTTTAAATATAATATGTTTTATTAAGTCCTTTTTATATATAAAAAGTTAATTTTATTATATATAGTCTATTTAAATTTATCTTTAAACAAATATTTTATACACTCCTTTTAGTTTTTTAATAGTTTTATTAAATCCTTTTAATAAATATTTAATTTATTAAAAGTAATACTTTTCTAAAAAAAAAAGCTTTATAACTTATTATTATATGAAAAATAGTATATACTATTACTATACTTTTTAATTTACTGCTTATTAGCTTTTGTTAATTAAATAGCAGTTAATATAATATTAAATTAAAAAGCATTATAATTATTAAATATATATTAAACTTATTATTTTAAAAAGTAGTATTTAAAGTATATATTTTAATTTTATATATTAAAAAATATTTATTAACCCTTTTTATAAATTATTTCCTTTAAAGTTTTAAGCTTTTATAAATATTAATTACTGCTCTACTATTAAAAAGATTTTTAATTAGCTTTTCTTCTAAAATTTACTTTTTTATTATAAAAGTAAATAAGCTTTTATTATATTAATTTACATTTATCCTTTATAAATAATTCCTTTATATTCACTATTATGCCTTTAATATTCAAGATTATTCTTTTACTTTTAAACTCTTTTTGAAAGTTATTATATACTTTTTAAAGTATTGCTTTATTTACTTATAGGCGCGCTAGTTTTATCTATAAAGATTAATGTTTTTAAAATAGCTTTTAATATTTAAAGTCTAAAAGCTTTTTTTAAATATATCAATACTTTAATTTAAATAGTTATTAAGCTAATAGTAACACTTTAAAGCTTATTTACCTTTAAAAGTAAACTCTTTATTTATTTATTACTTAAAAAGGTATCTTTTACTATAAGAATATATATTAAAAAAGGTCTAAACTTTAATTCTACTTTTCTAACCTCTTTAAGTTGTTTATTTAATTAAACTATAATAAATCTATTTATAATTGCCTTTTTATAATGAAAGAAAGTATGTTTATTAAATTATATATTATTTATAATAATTAGTTTTATTTAATACACTAACTGAATATAAAATATATTCTTATAGTATATATAATAAAGTATTCAATTAAGCCTTTAAGTTTAATTTTGAATTCTCTTTTATTTTAACTAGCTTTACAGTCTTTATTTAATATATAAATATAGCAGCTATAAATATAAACTTTAATTTAATTTAGTTATAAATTTATAAAGAGCCTTTTTATAAAAAGAAAAGTAAGATTATAAAACTGTTACTTTAATTTATTAATTCATAATATTATTTTAAGTACATATAATAAACTTATATTAATAAAATATACTACTACTTTAATGCTTTCAAGCTATAAGTTATTTAAAAGACTAATATTATTAAATATTTTAATTAGTTTTATAATAATTCTCTAGCCTATATATTGTCATATACTCTTTAGCTTATAAGTATAAAAAAGTAATAGCTTTAAAATAATTTTTTCTTTATTTATTTAAAGCTAATAATATATTAAACCTTTAATTACTATTATAGCGTTTTATTACCTTATTTAATACAATATATAAAGATATTATATTATATTTTAACTATACTTATAAAGTTTAAAAGAGTATTAAAGATAATATTATATTTTTTATATAATAAAAAGTCTATATATAAATATATATTATATTTATTTTGAAATATTAAAAGCCAGTTATCTTTATTATATCTTTATAAATAGTTTTAAAGGTTTTAAGACACTTTAAAGAAGGTTTTAATATTTATTTATTAAATAGTTTATATAACATACTTTATAATATATATTATAGAGTATAATACTTATAGTTTATATATTTAATTCCTTTTACTTTTATGTTTATAATATTCTTTATTAATACTTTTAATAGTTTAATGTTAAAATATCTAAAATATGAATATTAAGGGTATTTTAAGTTAAAGGATATTAATAAAGCGTTATATATTAGTCTTTTTCTCTTTATTGCAGTATAAACTTTATTATGTATATTTAAAAGTAAAAGAATAATAATCCAACTGCTTATATAATAATATGTAAATATAGTAGCAGTATAATAAAATAATAGTTTAAATATATACTTTACTATAGCTATAATGGTATTTAGGTTAACTATATTAATATAAAATATATTATTATATTTTATATATTAAGCCCTTACTTTATAAAGCTTTAAACGTAATATAATATTAATATAAAATCCTTTTATTATATCAATATCTATAAATTTAATAAAGTATATAATTCCTTTCAATAAATTATAAAACGTATTCTTAATTAAACTATATCCTTTCTTTAAAATTAAATATTTAATTATGTTTACTTTAATATAGTTATTTTTTATATTTAAATAAAAGAGTTAAAAATATAAAAAAAAACTATATTAAATAAATACTATTATAAATAATAAAAAGGGTACTTTATAAAAGTCTATAAGGTATACCCTTTGCTTGTATATATATTAAAATATTTATTATATATATAATAAAATTCTCTTTTTCTTTGTAAAATACATGTAAAGAAATTAAAGCTGCTTAAAAGTATAAGCCTTTTCTTTTTTTAATTAATAAAAATAAATCTATACCCCCTTATAAAAGCTTCTTATATAAAATAGCCTATTTATTCTTTTAAAAGCGTATGCAGATTATCTTTATTCACTTAAAAAAGAGTTTATACTTCACTAGCTTATATAAATTTTTTATAAATGCAGCTTAAACTTTACTAAATTTCAATACTGCTTAAATATACTTTTTAATATTATATAAATAATTATTATTAGCAGGTATATTAAAATATAAATTATAATTTAATATTATATTATTTAAGTAAGTATTAAATATTTTATATAATCCTTAAATATTAAATATTATACTTCTTATATTACTTAAAATAAAATAATTAAATTAATTAAAAGTAAAGGTCTTTTTTAATTTACTGCTTTTAATTAATATATTTATATAATTTACATAATATATAGTAAACTTTAAAGTATAGTAAACTTTAATAGCTTTTAAAAATACTATTTTAAAAGATATTGCTTTAGTTTTAAAAAGCTTATATTAAATAATATGTATATAGGTATATAACTAATTTATATATTATATTTCCAGCTTTATACCTTTATATATTGCTTTATATAAAACCTTTCAATAATAAATATATATTCCCTTTTGAATTTTTCTTTTATTAAAAAGAAAGTATAATTTAAGCTTTTTAATAATTTAATAAATAAAGAATTAAATTTATATATTATTTTTATTATTATTATTATTTTAATTTACTTTTATAGCAGTTAACTATAAATACTTTATTTCTAAGTTAATTAAAGCTAAGTTATAAAGGTTATAATTAATACTCTTTTAAATTTACTTATATATTATAATTTTAAACTTCCTGTTTTTTATATTTATATTTATAGTATTTTAATATTTTTAAACTAAACTATTATAATAAGCTCTAATCTTATTAATATTAACTTTATCTTTAAATTTAACTATTGCCTTTTCCTTTATTTATATAAAGGTAAACGCTAAAACAGTAGGGAAATAGTTATTTAGCTTTTTAAAGAGATTTAGATTAATCTTTTTCTATACTTTAGCAGTAATTATATAATCTATTAAAACAGTTATCTATTTAATCAACTACTTTAATAATTTAAGCTTTATAAAAGGTAAATCTTTTATATTATTTGTTATTAAAAATAGGTTTTATAGTATATAGGCGAAAATAAAAAAGGTATAAAGGCAAAGATAATATTAAATAAAAGTGTAGTAATTTAATTAAAGTTATTACCTGAGCTTATAACTATAATAAAGCATTGCATAGTTATATAGAATATAAAGAGAATAGAAATAAAGCTTAATTCTATTAAAGAATATACAATAATAGCTTTATTATATATATATATAGCTAATACAAAGGAAAAGATAGAATATATATATTTTAAGCGCCTATATAGTTTAATATATCGCTTTTACAATATATATACTAGCTTATATCTAGTATATAAGCAGATAAACGCTCCCTAGCGCTAATAGACGCTAATATATAGTAGGTGCTTAGCCTACCTAACCTAATACCTACTATATAATAAGTTTGAAGTAAGCAGTAAAAAAATAAAAAACTATAAATCTAGCTTATAGTTTATTACTTTTAAAAAATAATTAATCCTATTTAATAGTAAATACTATATAATTTATATATTAATAATATAATATTATTCTAAACTTATAAACCTATAAAGGCCTTTATTAAATAAGCTTTATAGTAATAAAAGCTATTACTTTAATATTATATATTAATTACTTCATTATTAATTAACGTAAAGTAAATTAAAAAGTTTATTAAAAAAGGAAATATAGTAAGATTATATAACTGGCTAGTTAATTTAATAGTGCCTTTAGCTTTATGCAAATCTGCTAGTAAAATACTGCTTTTTATATAATGAATATAAAAAAATAAAAAGAATAGTAATTATAAAAGGCCTAGCGTTATATTAAGATTAAAATAAATAAATTTAAAGTATAGTAAAAAAAAAAAAGAATTTAGCAGCGCTAATAGTATAAAGAAAAGTATACTATTTAAAAAATAGCTTAAAGTTATAGGGAAACATTAAAGATTTATTCCTTTTAAAGTCAGCAATAAAAAATACACTTAACTATTTAACTTTAATAAGGATCCTTTTATTATTAATATAGGATAAACTTTTAATACTATAGTAGTAGTTTAATAAACTATATAATTACCTATTGTCTTTAGTTAAATATTAAGTGCCTTTTAAACAAATAGAAATTATAGCTCTATTGATATTAAACTTAGCCCCTTTAATAATAACAACAATAATAATAATAATAAACTAATATGAAAGCCGATATAAAAGCTAATATAACTATTAAATAAAGATATTATTAATATCCTATTATTGCCATTAGTTAACTACTTTACTAACTATATTAAAATCCCTTTATTGCTAATACTGCTGCCTTTTCCTTTATTAAATACAGAGCGCTATAAGGATATAATAAAAGAGATAGTTAAATAGTAGGTAAACTAAGAGTTAAATAAATAAATAGTTAGGAAGACATTAAGTATTTATTATAGACTTTAATATACTATAATAAAATAAAAGTAATTATTATATGAAGAAATATATATAGACTTTAGCTATAGCTTTATAGGAAAAAAGTATATTAAACTTTTACAGTGTATTAAGACTTTTATAGCCAACTATTAAGCGAAGTCTAATAGTTAGTTTTTAAAGCACCTACTAATAGGTACTTAGCCTCTCTTTTATTTAAAGTAAAAGGTTACTATAAATTATAAACAAGCCTTTATTAAACCGCGCGCTATAGTATTGTTATTAATACCTTCTTTTATATTTATAGCTTTTATGATTACTTTTACTTTTACTTTAGCCCCTGTCTTTATTACTATTACCTAAACTACTATTTCTGCTATAGTTACTTTTAGAGTAGGATTTACTTTTACCTTTATTTTTATTACTGCCTTTACTACTATACTATTATCCCTTTTTTATAAAGGTTGTATAAAGTTAACAATTATTAATAAAAAAGATTCTTTTTCATATATTACTATTATTTACCTTAATAATATATTATTTATTTTAATAGTAACTATTAATATACTTTTTAATATTTTTACTTTTATTTTTATTATATTACTTTAATTATTTATATACTTTATAGTTCTTTAACATTTATATTGATTATACATAAACTTTATTAATCCTTAAATAAAGATAATAATTTAAGAAAAGATTTTTCTTTCTTTATATACTTATAAATTAATATAATTCAATAATAATTTAATATATAGATAGTATTGTACTTTCAATTTAACTTATTAAAAGGGAAGTTTCAAGATATATTAAAAAGACATTTACTTGAAATTGTTATAGTAATAATATATATTTTATATATAAATATATAAAAAGTAAAAAGCTTTAAATAATTAATTATTATAATAATAAAATATATTCTTTATAGTAAATAGCTTTTAAGTTAAAGTTAAATAATGTTTTATACTTTTTATATTGTATATTAATAATTATATATCTATTAAATTCAATAATATATTAAAGTATTAAAGGCATTATTACGGAAAAGCTTTCATAGATTTATTAATAAATATAAAGTTAATAAAGAAATTGAAAATTCAAATCAATCCTTTTAATATTTATATTAAAATTAGATATTTCCTATATTAATATAATATAAATAAAGATGAATATATATACCTTTTCGATTCTAAAGAATATAATTAATTAATTATTATAGTTAAGATTCTAATTAATATTTAATTTACAACTTTATTTTTTAAATAAAAATAATATAGATTTATTACCTTTTTAATTATTTTAATAAATAATAGTAGTCTAATTTTTATTTTAAATATAGTAATAATACTTTAATATATAATATTTTATAAAATAAAGTTTAAAAAAGGTATAATAAAGTACGTTTCAAAACATTTATAATATATATATTATTAGTAAAAGAATTATTATTTAATATAGTTAAAATTAAGATTTTATTTTACATTTTATATTAAAATGTTAAAAAGTATTATATATATAAATAGTAAATTAATTAATTAACTGCTTTAATATACTTTTTATTAAAGTTAATTAAAAACTATAATAAAGTTAAACTATTTTATATTAAATTCAACTTTATTAAAATAATTATATAAAACATAGATTTCCTTTTAAATATATTTTATTAGTTATATTTATAGATTATATTATAGCTTTATTTAAGCTTTTAATTAATATTAAAATCATTTAAAATTATATTTTTTATTATATTTCAATAATTTTATAACCCTTTTAAAATAAATTCCATAAAGATAATATCTTATTTATTTCTAAGGGTATATATTATCTTAATATTTAAAAACTATATATATTTCTTTTACTATAAAGTGTATATTTACATTCAAGATATTTTCTAAATTAAAATAAAAAACATGGTTATTATAATAATATATAATTAAAATACTATTTATATAAAATATAATAAAAATCTTTTAAGTTTAATTATATAAAAAGTAAACCTTTTAAAACTTTAAAATTAACTTTTATTAGTTTAAACTTAAAAATAGTTTATTAAATTATCATTTTAATAAATCCTTTAATTTATATAAACCTTTAATAATCTTTAAATAAATAGTAAACTATTCAAAACTTTTAAAAACCTTATATGTAATTAACTTTAAGTATTAACCTTTATACTTTCTAGGAATTTATTATTATCCTAGGTAATATAGTGCTCTTTAATATATTAAAGTGTAGTATTCTTGTTAAATACTTTATATATAGCTTAAAGCGCTATTTATTAATAAGATCCTTTAAAGGTTTATTTTAAGATTTATCTAGTATATTTAATCTTTCTTTAGTTATAGTTAACCTATCTATTAAATGCATTTACTTATTTATTTTTAAATCCTTTTTAATAAATTAAAATATAATTAAATTTTAAAAACTATTTTATACAGTAAATCTATTTTCTAATAAGTTATTAAAATATTATAAATAATATAATATTTTTATAATTAATATATACTTTAACTTTATATATTCCTTTTAATAGGTAATATTATTAGTTTTTAATATAAAAATAATAGTAAGGAATTCTTTATTATATATTAAATAGTTTAGTTCTGCGCTATATAATACTTTAAAGTAAAAGGCAATAAGGTATAGTTTATTATTTTTATCTTTTTAACTAAGCTAAACTCTTACAGTAAAGTTAAAAGCGTTTATTTTAACATTTATTTCTTTAAATAAGTTAAATATAATAAATATAGGTTCTTTTAAGATAAGCTGCTTAAAGTTATTAACAGCCTTTTATATATTTTATATTTATAGAAACGTTTAATCCTTTTTAGTAAATTTATAAAGAGTTTATACAATACTTTTATAGCCTTTTATAAATTATTAATAATAGTTAATAAATTTTAAAAAACTTTAAACTTCTTTCATTATTATGGGTATAGGCTAATCTTTTACTGTTTGCACTTTTAATAGATTTATATAAGTTTCTCTAAAAGTAATAATATACTTTAAGAAAATAACCTTTTATATATAGAATTTATATTTTTAAGTTCTAAAAATAATCTAATATTTTATAGTATCTATAATAGTTTATGGATATATTTTTTATATTTCTTAAAAGTATTTAAAAAATTAAAATATAATCTAAATAAATAATTATAGAAATAATTCAATACTCCTTTAATATATTATTAATTATTTCTTAAAATATTATAGGGGCATTAATAAAGCCGAAAAGTATAACTAAATATTTAAATAAGCTATATTTAATTTGAAATGCAGTTATTTATTTATATTCTTTTTTAATTTAAATAAAGTTATAAGCGCCTTTAAAATCCAATACTGTAAACTACTTTTTCCTATATAGTTTATCCTATGATTCTATAATTAATAGTAATAGAGTTTTATCTTTAATAGTAGTGTTATTAAGCTATTAATAGTCTATAATTAACTATAACTTACCTCTTTTCTTTAATATAAATATAATAGGATATCCTATTTTTAATAAAGAGCGTTAAATATATCCTTTAACTAATATATTATTTAAATAATTATATAGGCTTTTAAGTTTCTTTTTATTTAAATTATAAATCTTATAGAAAGTAATGCTTATATTATCTTTAAGTTTAATTATATAGTCCTATTAACTATATGCCAGTAGCTTTATATTAAGTATTTCTTTCAATAGCTTATTATATTTCCAGTATTCTTTAAAGATATTCTATAGTTATTTTAATAATACTATTACTTTAAAGCTTTTTATTTTAAGTATTTTATTGATATTATTAAATACTTTCTATAAAAAGGTAATTATTCTTTAAATTTATTTATTTTTCTTTTTACTTTATTCAAACTTTATTTTTAACTAAATTATTTCTATAATTAAATTAAAGGTAACTTTCCTAATTATTTTTATTAGCTTATTTAAAGGTTTTATATTTTAAGATCTTTTCCCTATAGTTAAATCCCTTTTAATAATTTTAATCGCTAAGGAAACCTTATTATTGCATTAATAAAGCTGGCCGTTTCCCCTATTAATATTAAACTTATTGCATTTCAACTAAAAATAACTAAAAATAATATTATACTTATTAATATTTGCTATATTATAAAAGACTACTCTTTTATATTTAGCGATTTTAAATTTAACATAATTAATCTTTTACTTAACCTATTTATTATTATATATAAAAGCTCCTCCTTTTTCTTAATAAAATTAATATAGTTTAATTTTATCTTTTTAAAGTAACTGTAAGCGATTTGCAGTTATAGGTGCAATAAAATTGCTTATTGCTCTGCTATCTATGAATATATATAGCCAATATCCTTTAACTATTATCTTTAATTTAAAATATACTAAATCCCTTTTATTACTTTTATTACTTGATATTTTAAAAGATATAATTTATTAATTACTATTTTATAGGTCTTTTACAGGTAATATTTATTATTTCCTAATTCTTTTTATTTTATATAGATTTTATGGTTAATTAAAGTTCCTTAAAATATATACTACCTTTTTTTATTATAGGTAATTCCTTTATAAATAATAAAGTTAAACTAGTTTTAATATAGCTCTTTTATAATCTAGTTAATCTCTTTATTTTTTAAAGTAAATTTATACTTTATATATTTCTATATTTACTACTTGTACAGTTTTTCCTATAAATAAATAGTATATTTATCCTTTTAACAGTATATATAATCTAGTTATAAATATAAAGTATTTTTAATTTATTATATATACTAATCCTTTAACTTATTTAGCTTATATATAAGATACTTTATACTATTATACTTTAAATAGTATTATTAATTGCATTTAAACCTTTTATTATAGCAAAAGTATTATTTTATAAACTTGTTTTAGCAGTAAATATAATATCCTTTAAACTTATATCTTTTAAATCTTTATAGTTAATAGTATTGCTTTAAGGTTTTAATATTTAATTTAATAATTATAACCTTAAAGTTTTAATATTATATAATTATAATTTATTTTTTAAAAGTATTACAATTTTATATTTATTCTATAAAATAAAACAGGATTTTAATTAAAAATATATTATATATTACTTTTTCTTAAAGGTATACTATATAACTATACGCAATATAAATAACCTTAAATATAGTATAGTGCTCTTTATAAGTAAGGTTATTTACAGTATAATTTCTTTATTTATAAATATATATAGGTTTTGCTTATATAGCTAAGGCAGCTAAAACTACTTTAATAGTTATTTAATTATTAGCTTTATTTTATATATAAAGCTATTTATATAGCCATAAATATATTCTATTTAGTTATATATTTATAGTAATTCTTTAAATTATATAAAGGTAATATCTATTAATATTATTTTTAAAGCTGCTATATATTAATAATATATTTTTTAATCTTAAAAGTATAGTATTATATAGTAATAGTTTATATTATAAAAGGTTATTTTTATTTTTATTAGTAATATTACTACTATTAGTTTATCTTTTATTGCCTGCAGTAATTTAATTAAAATAGTATTAGTTAATTACAGTAACTCTTTATTTATTTAAAACACTATTATCTTTATTTAACTTTATACAGTTAAAGTTTAAGTTTTGTTCTATTAAACTATCTAGGTGTAGTAAATATTTATTTACTTTATTTTCTTTAAATATATCTTTAAAAATTAAAAATCTAAATTCTAACTAGTATCCCTTTTAGTTTATTATAGATATTCATCTAGGTTGTTTTAAGTATTATCCTCTTTTATCTTTATTAAATTTATAAATAAAGCAGCTATTATCATAGTATATAGTCTAGTTAAATAATATATAGTTAATAGCTTTTAAAACTATATTAACCTTTTATTTAAGTTTTAGCGCAAGCTTTTAAGTTTTGTTAGTTTTTTGGTTTTTATAAAGCTTTATAGTCCTTTAAAATATATCTTAGCTTAATATAGTTATAATAAATAACCTTTACTTTTCCCTTTTAAATAGCATTTAAATCTATTTAACTAAATCTTTTATTATTAAAGCTAGCAATATATTTCTATTGCTTTTTACTTTAATTTATATATCTTTAATATTTATAAACTTATTTAAATAACTATTATCTTTTCTTTATATTTAAACAAAGTTTATAAAGTAAATTATCTATATCTATATATTCTTTAATAAACTTAATAATACTTTTATTATAAAAGAACTTATAAGCTTCCTTAATTTAAGTTTATTATAAAAATATTTAATAAAAGCAAAGTTTCTTTATTTAACTTTAAAGGTATAGTTTTTAAAGTATATAATATAGTTAAAGCCTTTTTCCTTTTTAACTTAAATTTATAAGTTTATTTTCCATAGTATATTCTTTATTAATATTATTAACGATATTCTTTAATTTTTCTTTAAATTAATCATAGCTAATAAATATAAACTATATTTACTTATTAGCTTTACTTTTATTATTAAGGAAATCCCTTTAAATAAATTTAAATTAGTTTAAAGCGTTTCCTTTAAATTATTTAACAGCTAAAAGGATTTTATTAATTTTGTTAAAAAGGAGGGCTAAAAAGTAAGGATTCTAGTGTAAATAGATAACCTTCCTATTCCGGCTAGACCCGGAAATAGGCCCGACACTAGGACCGAGTTCCTGGAGGAACCTCGGTGTAAGTCAGGAAATTTCTATTATCTTTAACGATAATAATTAAGCTAGGACCAGCTACCCTGCCTACCCTAGACTTAATACAATAGGCATACTAGCTATTATGAAAAATCTGACTAAAATGGTTTCCTGTTTGTATAGCTGTAAGTCAAGTTGGATAATTTCCTATATAAATGAATTTTGCGGAAAATAGGAATAAGGCTATAAACCTAATTCTACTACTGCATTCCTATTATTTAGTTAAAAGACTATTATAAAAGATAAAGCTATTATTTATACAATCACTTCTACACTAGCTATATATATACTAGATATTCTATAACTTCTAGCTATTAAATTATTTACAATTTAATTATTTATTTATTATTAGCCCAATTAAACTCTCAGTTATTTCCTTATTACTGCGTTATATACAGCTTCCTAGAAGCTATATATAAATAAGGTTTAGTATAACCTTATTATTTTAATAGGTTATAAGCCTAAGAGAGTTTTCTTTAAGTCTCTATTAATAGATTTTTCTAGTAGTTACAGCACTTCCCTTAGCGCTACTATAGCACTTATAGTGGGTTTTTATAGTGCTTATCCTAATACTTATATCAGCATTTTTAGATTTTGGCTACTAAAAGCTATTCCTAGGCTTCTACTGCAAATACTGTTGCAGTTATAGTAATACTACTTATATTACTACCTCTATATATTATATAGTATATCTTTTATTTATATAGGATATAGGTCCGACATTAACAGTATAAGTTAACCTATTAAAGCTCCTAGCAGCCTTATTTCTTTAATTAAAGATAATAGCTCTTTTTAGCAGTAAAGGGATTTATTTATTTAAATACAGAATATAAAATAAAAGCTTTAAGTATAAAAGGCTTTTACTAAGATAATAAAGGTATAGTTTAAGGGTTAAAATAATACTATAACTTATCTATTTAATACTTTAGTTAGCCTAGCTGCTGCTATTTTAAATCTTTAACTTTAATAGACTACTAGTTTAATAAAGGTTAATCTTATAGCCTTTATTTTAATACTAATATAAACTCTTACCTTTATTCCTATATCTATTTAAATTCTATTTTTATTAATTCTTTAACCTTAAACTATTATTTTTACTTTAAATAATAGTTTTATTAAAAAAGTATTAAAAAAAGTCTATAATCTTTTAAAAAGCTATAAACTAATAGGTTTTAATAATTTTAATTAGTGGAAATAGTCTTTAAATATTATATTAAAGGCTATAAATTACTATACCTTTATAGAAAATCCTATAGTTACTAATTCTTTATTTAATTTAAAATAAGCTTTATTATTTATACTAATTAAGGATAGTTAAACAGCTACTTTTACTATATCTATTATTTAGATTTAAAGCCTAAAAAAAGCATTTTTAGCATTATAGAGACTATATAGTTACTTTAATATACTTTAAAGAGATTCCCTTTATAAGGAATTTTACTTATTAAATTACAGTAATTATAAAGGATTTTTAGCTGAATCTAACGCTACTTTTAATAGCTTATTAGCTAAGCTAGCTATTTTAAAGGTTAATATTAATATATTAAATTAAATAAATTAATATTTAAATTCTTTAAAAAAGGCTTATTTTTAATAAGCTAAAAGAATTAAAGGAACTATTAAATCTAGCAGGGCTATCAGGCAATTAACTAAAGGTTTTAATATTTAGTTTCTTATAGTAGATATACTAAAAGAGACTAGTAATCTATCTTTTACTGTATATAAGGTTAATAAGGCCTTAGGGCCTTTTAAACCCTTTCAAGATTAATTGGCACCTTTTAGATTTCAAGGTTAAAAGCTAGCTTTTAACTCCTATAAAAGGAAAGGAAATCAGAAAAATTAAAATAATAATTAAAAACAAGCTAAAGAGGATTATGCTTTTACTAGTATATATAATCTAGCTACTAGAGGGTATAGCTTAATAAAGCTATTAAAAGATTCCTTTACTAAATCTATTATTAATTCAGATAGTAATCGAAATCTTTTATAAGCCCTAAATACTAAAAAAGGGAGAAAGTCTTTAATATCCCTTAACTCCCCTAAACTTCCTATTTAAAATAGTCTATTATATAATACTAGATCTATAGTTTATATAGTTAATTCTAGAAAATGGTTTATAGACTATAAACCTAATAATAAGGAATTTAGTGTTTATTACAGCACAGAAAGGTAGGTCAGGGCAAATATTATTGTTGTGCCGTAGAGAACGAGAAAGCCCTGAGGCTTTACGGAAAGCTATAGCTAGGAACGCGTTAAGGCCTGGTTATATGACCGGGGCTTACGTAACAAGGCGTCAATATTGCATTACAGTTAGTGCTATAACAGTACCCCCCCTCTTTATTGCACTATTCGGCCGCGAATAGCTATATTACTTATATAAATTGAAATTCTAGGTAATCTATCTTAATACTTCCAATATAAGGGTAAATAAGGCAAATTGTATACTTTTTGGTATTAATAATCTATAGTTTAGTTATAGGCTTTAGTGTAGTGTAGTCTTTAATTAGTGGTCTATAGGTATTAGTTTCTTTCTAGCTATTTCCTCTTTTTCCTTTTTTATAATTCCTTTTAATGCTTATTGCAGTAAGCCTAGCTTTTCTAAGTTTCCTTTATAAAAGTTTTATATTACCCTTTTTTAGCCTTACAAGTCTTTAGCTAGTTGCTATATAGCAGTATAATATTTTTATTTAATAAAGTAATAGAATCTGTTATTATTATAATAATTTAAAAGCGCTTTAAACTCCTATTTCTTTTATACTTTATCTATACTATCTTCTCTTTTTAATATTCTGCCTTAAATATTCTTTAACTCAGCTTTATTAATTATCTTTTACCTAAAATATAATAGGGTAGCTGTTTTAAGTTATAGGAAGGAGTTATATAGGACTAGGAAAATCTTTATACCTTTCAGCAGGCCGACAGCACAGGCTTATAGGTATACTTTCATTATTATATAAGGCCCTGCCTATTTATTATCTAGCTTCTTTATTAACTAGTTAATCTTTATATTTTATATCGATAAAGACTTCCTGCCTAATAGTATAGACTAGTAATACCTTTTTTTATATATTTGCGTTTTCTTTATATCTTTTTCCTAAAGCCTTAATAAAGGCATTTAACTATATAATAATATATTTACACCTCTTAGCAATATGTAACGATCCGGGTTAGTTCTCAACAGTTAAACCAAGGTTTATGGGTTTATATTAATAGAGAGGTCAGGGACAAATACTAAGCAGGGTAATATAGTCACAATTCTATAAAATAGGCAGTTTTAGTAAATATAATTTATTAACGACTGTTTAAGTAACTATACTAAATAAATAATAAACTAGTTATATATATATAAAGGAGATATTTTAAAGACTGATTATCTTTAAGTTATAGACTAATCCTTTAAAAGCGCAGACTATAGTATAAGAACTGGGGACTGCGATCTGGCTATCGGTCTAGGTTATATATATTAATATATAATGTATATATATATAGGCTGCATATTCAGGTTATAATACAATATCCCCCTCTTAATAGTCTTGCCTTTAAGACTATAAGTTTTCTTCTTCTTTTATTATACATTATTCCCTTCTTTCTTTTTATTATACATTTATTATAAGTAACTGTATATTAAAAAAGTCTTTAGTTACTTCCTGTAAAGACTGTAAGCGCAATATCCTTTTATTATCTATTTCTGTTTCAGGTTTTTTAGTAGATATACTGTATATTTATTGTTTTAGGAATAAACTGTATTGCTAAATGCTAAACGGAAATTTATTTTATTCTAAATGCATTTATTAAAAGAAAGCCTGCAATAAGGTGCTAGTGGCTTTATTTTATAGGTTTTTTATATATTATATTTTTGCATTACTAACCCTTCTTTTTAATTACTTATCTTTTTAATTAATAGAAAAAACTTAATCGCGAAGAGGAAGAGTCTAGCGATAATTTAATAAACTTATAGCAGTAGATATCTAAGCTATAAGAATATCTTTTTGCGATAGTAGGTTATTTAGCTTGGATTCGCAAGATTTGTAAGAAAACTAAAGAGTGGGGTAAAGAGTTAACCTATTAAGGTATAGCGGAGCTTAACGCAGAGGATAATATTCTTCCTGCTTTTAACGCCTATAAGCAGTATATAGTTAAAGATGTCTAAGCGCTGGGGGTTATTAGCGAGGTAGATTAGTCCTCTTTTAGGATTAGCGAGGAGTTTACAAACGTAGGTTCCCTAATCTTAAAGACTAATAGAACTGCTTAAGTTTTATTTTAGCGTTTAATAGGTATTTAGTAGGTTCCTAAAAGTTATATTCCTCTTTATAGTTTTTCCATTTAATTAAATACTAGCATTTATTATCTTTTACTTATATAGCTTTAATTTCTTTTACTTTATATTCTTCTTTAACTGCTAAGACTTTAATTAAGTCTATAATTAGTTTATTCTTTAATTTATTTTATAATATTTTCTTAAATAGTAAAATATAAAATACCAGGTAAATTCAGATACTATTTAATAGTATAAATTTATAAGTAACTTTTAAAATAACCTTTTTAACTAAGTAAGGTTTAAGTTTCTTAAAATCTAATTTATTATTTAGTTATATTATTTTAATATTTGCAGTCTTTTTTCCTAGTAAATAATAATATCGGTAAACTATATCTCCCTCTTTAAAGATTAATCCTTTTAATCTATACTTGTCAGTATACTTCTTTATTCTTTCTTATATAAAGTAAAGGTATACCTGTATTTCTTTATATAACTGCTTTATATCTTTAAGTTTAATTTATACTTTATTAATATATAGCCTTTTCTTTAGCGCTTTATATATATCTGGCGTAAAGCTGTAGTTAATGTATATAGGATTAAGTCCAGTTAACTCTAAAATATCGCTATTATAGGACATTTATATAATTAGTAGTTTCTTTACCTAGTTATCTTAGTTAAAGTTAATATAACTTCTTAAATAAGCTTTAATAACCTAATTAATGCATTCTATCTATCCGTCTATTTATAGGTAGTATATAGTATTAAGCTTATAATTTATACTTAATTAATTTATAAGTGTTTACTAGAATTTAAATGTAAAGGTTAATCCTTAATTAGAAATAATTTTAGCTGGAATTATATAGCTAACTGTAATAAATTGCAGGAATATATAAGCTAGTATCTCTATATCTATTACTTCCTTATATAAAAAAAAGTAAGAGTATTTAATAAATTAGTCTATAATTATTAAAATACTATTATAGTTAATCTTTAATCCTAGTTTAATAGATAGTAGTAGTTTAATAATAAAGTCTAATAAAATTAACTCTTATAGTCGTTTTAATACTAGCAAGGGTTATAGTTTCCTATATAGTTTATATTTTAAGGTTTTAACTGTTCTATAAGTTATATAGCAAGAAATAATATCTTACACTACTTTCTTAAGCCTTTAAAACTCAAAATACCTTTAAACTTATTTGCAGGTCTTATAAATACTTTTATATCTATATACTACGTATTAATAAACTTCTATAACTATATTTTTCTAGAGTTTATCTAGGATCTAAATCTTTCTATTTCATTATTAAGTTCCTTTATTATTAAACTTTATATCTTTTAGGAATCTATTATTATCCTAAATAGCGTAGTGCTCTTTAATGCATTAAAGTATAATATTGTTATTAAATACTTTATATATAGCTTAAAGTGCTATTTATTAATAGTGTCTTTTAAAGGTTTATTTTAAAATCTGCCTAGTATACTTAATCTTTCTTTAATTATATTTAGTTTATCTGCTAAATGCATTTACTTATCTATTCTTAGATCTTTTCCAGTAAATCAGGATATAGTTAAATTCTAAAAGGTATTTTATATAATAGATCTGCTTTCTAAAAAGCTATTAAACTATTGCAAAGTATATAATATTCTTGTAATTAATATATATTTAACTTTATATATTCCTTTTAACAGGTAATATCGCTATTTTTTAAATATAAGAATAATAGCGAGGAATTCCTTATTATATATTAAATAGTTTAATTCTGCGCTATATAGTGCTTTAAAGTAGAAGGCAATAAAGTATAGTTTACTGTTTTTATCCTTTTAACTAAGCTAAACTCCTATAGCGAAGTTTAAAGCGTTTATTTTAACTTTTATTTCCTTAAATAAATTAAATATAATAAATATAGGTTTTTCCGAGATAAGCTGCTTAAGCTTATTAAAGGCCTTTTATACATTTAATGCCTATAAAAACTTTTAATCTTTTTTAGTAAATTTATAGAGAGTTTATGCAATGCTTTTATAGCCTTTAATAAATTATCAATAATAATTAGCAAGTCTTAAAAAGCTTTAGACTTCCCTAACTATTATAGGTATAGGCTAGTCTTTTACTGCTTATACTTTCGATAAATCTATATAAATTTCTTTAAAGGTAATAATATACTTTAAGAAAGTAACTTTCTATATATAGAATTTGCATTTCTTTAGTTTTATAAGTAGTTTAGTATTTTATAGTATTTATAATACTTTATAGATATATACTTTATATTCTTTAAAGGTATCTAAAAAGATTAAAACATTATTTAAATAAATAACTATAAAGATATTAAAGTACTCTTTGAATATATTATTAATTATTTTTTAGAATATTGCTGGGGTATTAGTAAGGCTAAAAGGTATAACTAGGTATTTAAATAAGCTGTATTTAGTTTAAAAGGCAGTTATTTATTTGTGTCTTTCTTTAATTTGGATAAAGTTATAAGCGCTTTTAAAATTTAGCGCTATAAACTACTTTTTCCTATATAGTCTATCCTATAATTTTATAATTAATAGTAATAGTGTTTTATCTTTAATAGTAGCTTTATTAAACTATCAGTAGTCTATAATTAACTGTAGTTTACCCCTTTTCTTTAATATAAATATAATAAAATAGCCTGCTTTTAATAAAAAGGGTTAAATATATCCTTTAATTAATATATTATCTAGATAATTGTATAGGCTTTTAAGCTTTTTTTTATTTAGATTGTAAATTTTGTAGAAAGTAGTGCTAGTACTGTTTTTAAGCTTAATTATATAGTCCTATTAACTGTATTCCAGTAGCTTTATATTAAGTATTTCTTTAAATAGTTTATTATACTTCTAGTATTTTTTAAAGATATTCTGCAGCTATTTTAATAATACTGCTGTTTTAAGGCTTTTTATTTTAAGTATTTTATTAATATTATTAAATGCTTTCTATAAAAAGGCAATTATTCTTTAAATTTATTTATCCTTTCCTTTACTTTATTTAAATTTTACTTTTAAGTAAATTATTTCTATAATTAAATTAAAAGTAACTTTTTTAATTCTTTTCTTTAATATACTTAAAGGTTCTATATAGGATTTCTGCCCTATAGCTAAAGCCTTTTTAATAGTTTTAATTGCTGGGAAAGCTTTACTATTGCGCTAATAAAGCTAGCTATTCTCTTAATTAATATTAAAGTTATTGCGTTTTAACTAAAAATAACCGAGAATAATATTATACTTATCGATATTTACTATATCGCAAAAAACTATTCCTTTACATTTAGCGATTTTAAGCTTAAAATAATTAATCTTTCGCTTAACCTATCTATTATTATATATAAAGGCTCCTCCTTTTACCTAATAAAGTTAATATAGTCTGGTTTTCTCTTTTTAAAGTAATTATAGGCAATTTATAGTTATAGGTGTAATAAAATTGCCTATTACTCTACTATCTACTAATATATATAGCTAATATCCTTTAACTATTATCTTTAATTTAAAATATAATAAATCTTTATTATTACTTTTATTATTTAATATTCTAAAAGATATAATTTATTAATCGTTACTTTATAGCCCTTTTACAGGTAATATTAATCGTTTTTTAATTCTTTTCTTTTTATATAGATTTTGCAATTAATCAAAGTTCCTTAAAGTAAATACTACCTTCTTTTATTATAGGCAGTTCCTTTATAAGTAATAAAGTTAAACTGGTTTTAATGCAGCTCTTTTATAATCTAATTAATCTCTCTATCTTTTAAAGTGGGTTTATACTTTATATACTTTTATATTCGCTATTTTTAAAGTTTTTCCTATAAGTAGATAATGCATTTATCCTTCTAGTAGTATACGTAATCTAGCGATAAGTATAAAGTATTATTGGCTTATTATATATACTAATCCCTTAACTTATTTCATTTATATATAATATACTTTAAACTATTGCACTTTAAGTAATATTATCGATTACACTTAAACCTTTTATTATAGCAGAAATGCTATTCTATTAATTTCTTTTAGCAGTAAATATAGTATCCTTTAAACTTATATCCTTTAAGTCTTTATAGCTAATAATATTTTCTTAAAGCTTTAGTATTTAGTTTAATAATAATAATCTTAAAGTCTTAATACTATATAGTTATAATTTATTTCTTAAAAGCATTATAATTTTATATTTATTCTATAAAGTAAAATAAGATTTTAATTGGAAATGCATTATACTTTACTTTTTCTTAAAAATATATTATATACCTATATATAATGCAAATAACCTAGGATATAGTATAATATTTTTTATAAATAGGGTTATTTACAGTATAGTCTCTTTATATATAAAAATATATAGGTTTTTCGTATATAGTTAAAGCAGTTAAGATAGCTTTAATAGCTATTTTATTATTAGCTTTATTTTATATATAAAGCTGTTTATATAAGCGTAAATTTATCCTATTTTGCTATATACCTATAATAACCCTTTTAAATAAATTTAAATAGTATTTATTTAGCTTACCTTTAAAGTTACTGTTTATAGGCAATATATTTTCTGGTTTTAAAGGTATAGTACTATATAGTAATAGTCTATATTATAAAGGGTTATTTTTATTTTTATTATTAAAGTTACTGCTATTAGTTTATCTTTTATTAACTATAGTTATTTAATTAAAATATTAATAGTTAATTATAGTAACTATTTATTTATCTAGGATACTATTATCCTTATCTAACTTTATATAGCTAAAGTCTAGGTTTCGTTCCATTAAACTGTCTAGGTATAGCGAGTACCTGTTTACTTTATCTTCTTTAAGAATATCTTTAAGAGTCGAGGATTTAAGTCTTAACCAGTATCCCTTTCAGTTTATTATAAATATCTTTCTAGGTTATTTTAAATATTATCTGCTTTTATCTTTACTAGATTTATAAATAGGGCAGCTATTATTATAATATATAGTCTAGCTAAATAATATATAATTAATAGCTTTTAAAATTATATTAACCTTTTATTTAGGTTTTAGCGCAAGCTTTTAAAGTTTATTAGTTTTTAATTTTTATAAAGCTTTATAGTCCTTTAAAATATATCCTAGTTTATTATAGTTATAATAAATAACTTTTACTTTTCCTTTTTAAATAGCGTTTAAATCTATTTAATTAAGTTTTTTATTATTAAAGCTAGTAATATATTTTTATCGCTTTTTACTTTAATTTATATATCCTTAATACTTATAAACTTATTTAAATTACTATTATCTTTTTTTTATATTTAAGTAAAGTTTATAAAGTAAATTATTTATATTTATATATTTTTTAATAAATTTAATAATACTTTTATTGCAAGAGAACTCATAAACTTCCCTTTTAACTTTTAGTTTAAGTCTATTATAAAAGCATTTAATAAAAGCAGAGTTTCCCTATTTAACTTTAAAAGTATAGTTTTTAAAGTATATAGTATAGTTAAAGCATTTTCCTTTTTAAACTAAGTTTATAAGTTTATTTTCTATAGTGTATTCTTTATTAATATTATTAAAGATATTCTTTAGTTTTTCTTTAAATCAATTATAGCTAGCGAATATAAGTTATATTTACTTATCGGCTTTACTTTTATTATTAAAGAAATCCCTTTAAATAAGTTTAAACTACTTTAAGGCATTTCCTTTAAATTATTTAACAGCTAAAAGGACTTTACTAGTTTTTATATTAAAGTTAATTAAAAAGTAGGTAAAGTAATTGCGTAATTAAGTAAAAAACAGTTAAAATGCTATAGTACTTTTATTAAAGTGCTTAAAGCGTTGTATTTTAAGCGACTTTTTTAAGTCCTTTAAAGGTCGGTTTCCTTTATAGTTCGGTATAAGGTTTAGAGCAGGTAGGGCCTAATTTTGTAAGTTTATAATAGTTATTTATTGTTAATGAATTATTTAATTAAGCCTAGCATTCTTAGCAATTAAATACTAAAAGCATTACTTTTATTTTATATAGTTAGCTTTTATATATTAAAAGGCTTCCTTTATACGAATATAAAGTTATTCTATTTTATTAACTTTATCCTTATTTTCGCTTCTATTTATATTATTATTTCTATTATTATCTTTCCTTTAATAAAGAGGTAGAATTAAAGGTAGAGTATTAGGGTTATTAAAAAAGGATACTGCAGCGGATATACTTGCAATATTGCTTAGGATTTTTAATGGCCTTTTAAATAAAAGTTATTAATATATAACAATCCGGGTTAATTCTTAACAATTAAACCGAGGTTTATAGGTTTATATTAACAGAGAGGTTAAAGATAAATACTAAATAGGGTAATATAGTTATAATTCTATAAAACAGGCAGTTCTAGTAAATATAATTTATTAACGACTATTTAAGTAATTATACTGAATGAGTAATAAGCTAGTCGTATATATATAAAGGAGATATTCTAAGGACTGATTATCCTTAAGTTGTAGACTAATCCTTTAAAAACGCGGACTATAGTATAAGAACCAGGGACCGCTATCTGGCCGTCGGTCCAGGTCACGTATATCAACACATAACGTATATATATATGGGCCGCATGTTCGGGTCGTGACACAACAGTATTAGCGTAAAAAAACTCTGTTTTCTTGACTATAAAGAGGTTTAGTAGGCAAGGCTATAAAAGCTTTATTTTTAAGTAAGGGTTAAAACTATAATTAGCGAAAAATAGCAATACATTAATAGTTTTAAATACTATATTATTTACAGTAAATTTAGCTAATAAAAGCTAATAGGCCTAGTTATTTTAATAAGAGTTAATAAAGGCTTATAAGTATTATTTTACATTTATATTAATTCTTTTAGTCTAGCCATTAGTTTTAAGGTAAAAGGCTAATAACTATTTTAATATAACTCTTAATTGCTTTAAAGGTTATTCCTAGAATTTTAATATAAACTATATATTGCAGTTTAATATAATATTATCAGGTATATTATAAAGGCAGTAAATCCTGTTAATAAATATATTAGCTAGCTCCTTTATTAATAGTAAAGTAATAGGTATAAAATAATATATTTTTATAAAGTAGCAGACTACTATTAGTAAATATTTATGAATAGTATTATAATAGTAGGATTTAGGCAGTAGTATAATACAGTTAATAAAAATATTTAATTATATATAGAATAAGATTAGTAATAGTTAAAGGAAGCCTTATAGTAAAAATTGCAAGGCCTTTATTTTAATATATAGTTTGCAGGCTTATATAAATACTTTAGTATCTTTTAAAATCTATAGCTACTAGTATATCCGGCTAATAAAGTCTAAAGTTTTAAACCTGCCTAGGTATCTAGCTAGGCTTTTTAAGTGGTTTCTAAATAGGATTTATATATAAAGCTTATTATTAAAGGGAATAAAAAGCTGCTTTTAGTAATATATTCTATTATTTATTACTTAACAGTTATTTATTGCAATCCAAAGTTCTTTATAAAACTGTTTTAGCTATTAGCGGATATTTAAGTCTTAAAGTGCAGTTACTATTTCTTTTACTATAGTATTTTATTTATATACTACTGCAATTAAGTTATTAATTAGTTTATCTTTTACTAGTATTATTATAGCTATAAAGGCAGCCTTTATAGACAGTTTAATATTTAATAAGACTTTTTTTTAAAATATTGCCTAAACTTTAAAGCTAAAAGAACTTTATAGGAAAATAATATATTGCCTATTTTTAATTTAGTTATTAAAGGGGTCTAATTTTACAGGCCTATTTTCCGCTTTTTTACTTAAAGCATTAAGCTTTATAGCCTTAAAGCTAGGTTAGTAAATAATATAAAAGTTAAAGCTAAAGAGGAATTTAAACTATTAGACTTGCCGCTAGTTTAAGGATTTTATTAAAGTAAAGTATTTAAGGTTTTTATAATCTATAATAATATTAAACTCTTATAAACTTTATAATTTTAGGCACTACTTTTTTATTACTTTAATAATAGCTAAAGGTTTTTTATTATAGATTTTATAGTTGTATTCTTAGGTATTATACTTTATAGAAAAGAATATAATAAGGTATAAAATGCCCTCTTTATTATACTATACTAGGATACCGCCTAATGCCTAGTTAAAGGCATTAATCTTAAAGACTATTTACTTATTATAGTTTAAAAGGGCTAAAACTAAAGCTAATTTAAAGGTATATTTAATTAAATTAAAGGCTTCCTGCTATTTCTCTCTTTAACTATATAATTAATCCTTTTTTAAAAGCTTATTTAATAATGCAGCTATTTTAAAGTATCTTTAAATAAAACGGTAATAGAAATTTATAAAGCTAAAGAACTTTTATAAGTCTTTTACTCCTTTAAGTAATTGCCAGTTTAATATAGCCTTAACCTTTTTAAGATTTATTTTTAATCCCTTTAAAGTAATAAGTAAGCTAAAGTATTTTATCTTTATTGTCTTAAATTTATATTTAATAATATTAATCTAAAGGCCAGCGTTTTAAAGGCAGGCTACTATTTGATATATATATTTTTAATACTCCTTTTAGTATAATAAATATATAAAAATATTGTTAAAGTATATTATATGAATATAGTTAAAGAGGTTATAGAAAGTATAGTTAATATAGTATTAAAATATAATAAGCGCATTATAGAGGCCAAAAGGTATAACTAATATCTTAAAAAGGCTAAACTTTATAATAAACGCTGTTTTCTATATATCCCCTTTAATAATATAAAGGTTATTAAATATAGTAAGAATATTAAATTTTATATATACCTTTATATAGTTTAAAGCATTAAGGGTTTCCTAGATTAATAACAGTAAATATTAATTTTGAATAGTAATATTATTTAACCTTTAATAATTTTAATAAATATAGATACTGCCTTTTAGTTTTATAGCTAAAAGGAGGGGAATAATATATTATACTTGCAATTTATAGATAAATCCTTTCACTAAATTATTATTTAACTATTTTCTTATTACCTGCAGTTTATTAAGTAAAAATAGTTTATTTTTTTAATATAGTAGGTCTTTTTTTAGCAGTATCTCGATTTTATAGTTTTAGGCCTATTATAGGGGAGGTTTATTTACTGTCTTTAACAGGAAGGTATTATATAAGTTATATAGCCAGGATAATAGTTTTTTTAAAATATCTAGTTTACTAAATTGAAGTTTTCCTGCTATAAATTTCTTAATATTAATAGCTATAATCTTTTTTAATTATATTACAACGTAGTATTTATTAATAAAGTTATATATTTCTTTAAATAATACTATTTTTACTTTAATATAGTTTCCCTATTTTATAAATATTTTTTAGAACAACTTATTTAAAGGCTTTAGTAAAGTAATAAATATTAATTTTTTAATTTTAATAGTTTAGTTAATCTCCTTTTAAATTACTTTTATTATATAGATATATAATTATTAATAAAAGGTAATAAAGTTTATAGCTGCTATTATTTATATATCCGCTATATTTAAATATACTTTTTAATTTTAAACTTTAGTTTAGTTTTATAAAAATAATATATTAAAAAGTAATAGTAATAGCGTTAATAAAGGTTTCCTTTTTTATTATTAACTGCAGATTATAAAAGTAGGCAGTAGCTTTATATATACTTAATTCAGGATTATTTATATTTATATTCTTTTATTATTAATTCTACTATACCTGCAGATTATATAATAATCTTAATTTAGCGTTAAGGTTTATAGAATATATAATTTAAAAGCCCCCTCCCTAATTAAATTATAGTCTATTTCTTTTAAAGTATTTTTAATTAATAGTTACTAGTATAGTATAGTTTTTTATTGAATTAAGTTAAACTCTGCTTTATTTAAAGTATTTTTAACTATTAGTTATTAGTAATATATATTCTTTATATTAGCTTTAATAAAGTTATTTTTTATTTTAACTGCTATTAAAACTTATATAAGGCTAGCTATACTTTTTAAAAGATAATAGGGTTATAATAGTAATAGGATTTAAAAGTAATAGTTAACTTTTCCTAGTTAATATTAAAGTTATACTTTTTTAAGTATAAAAAGCTAAAGGTTATAAATATATTATAAAGGTATTTATAATAAAACAGAGGCAGAGTTTTTTATAAAAACTAATTATAGTTTATATAATAAAAAAGTCTAAAATTTTATTAGCTATACGTTTATTGGTAAATAAAAGATTCCTAGTAAACAGTAATTATTAAATAATAATACTAAATTGCTTAATAAAAGCGCAGCTAATAAAAGCTTAAAGTATATAGCTGCTATTTATTAAAGCTTTTATATTAATATAGATATTATATATAAGGAATTATATAATTTATATTAAAAGGGATTTACTATTTATTAATTTAAATTTAAAAGGTTTTTAACTAAAAAGATAGCAGTAAATTTATTTTAAGATAATAGTTTTATCTATAGTTAACCTTTATTTATAACTTTCAGTAAAGGTTAATCTTTTCTTTAATTTGCGAGTTAAGTTTAGGTTTTTAATAGGTAAAGCTAGCTAAATTAAAGTAAACTAAAAGTTAATAAAGCAGCGCTATTATTATTGTTTTTATTAATACTTAAAGAGGGTATATCGTTTAGGGCCTAGATTTATAGGTTACCTAGGCATTATAGGTAATATTAGCACGCTATTAGGGTTTAATTATTATACTTTACTAGGCTATTCTATTATTAGCTTTAAAGTACTACTAGGTTAAAGTATAGTTAATATAGCTAAACTTAGCGATTTTAATTTTATATTTAATATAGATTGCCTGAATATATATTAAACAGCTTTTTTTTATTATATTTATTAAAGCTATAGTTTATTTTTTTATAGTAAAAGTAAAGTCTTTTAATAATATATTTTTTGCGAAAGACTTAAAGGTAAAGTGGCAGGGTATATATAGTATCTAGCTGTATTAGGTTACTGGCTGGCACTAAGGTAGCGGCTTAATTATTTTACTAGCATTAATAATATTGCTATTAGTGCTAATACTATTATTATTAATAGCTTTATTAGCGCTGGCCTATTTAGGCAGTGTAGAGGGCATTATAGTAGGCGCCCTTTTAGAGCCTATTATAAATAGTTTAGTAGAGTTAATACTATTTAGTAAAGTTAAATTTATTTAGCTTAATTATTTAAGTCTTTATAGCGTCAGTAAGCTTTTAAAAGACCTTTATCTTTAAGGACTTTACTATTTATTTAGCAGTTTTACTATATTCGCTACTTAATATAAATAACTTTACTATAAAGTTTTAAAAAGGCTAATTTAATATATATAGGTTATTAAAAAACTATAATGCCTTTTAAGAAAAGTTATTTATTTTATATTATTTATTAAAATTAATAAAAAATACTATATTAATTTTTTAATACTATTAGGTAATGTTATTAAAACTTTTAATAATAGTATTAAAGTTTCTTTATTATAGTTAATATATATTTCTTTTTAAAAGACCTATAATATATAAAATCTTTTTAAATTTAATTAAGAAAATTAATTAATTGTTTATAAAAGTAATATTAATTTAAAAATATTAATTAATATATTTTTATTAATATTTAATAATATCCTTTTATTTACTATTAAATTATTTAAAGTCTTTAATTTAATAGCAGCTAAATAGGTTATTATTTTTAAGGCTTAGTAGTAAGGCTGCATTTAAAGCTTTAACTTAAGCTTTAATTTATATTTTAAAGTCTTAATTTTTAACTGCCTACTTTAAGACTTTTTATTTAAAGGTTTGTTTTTATTCTTTTTATTAAAGTAAACCTTTTTAATTATTTAGCTAAAAAGATAGAATTAGTAATAAAAATTATTATCTTTAATAATTGCATTTATTAAATGCGTATAGTCGCTATTAATGCTAGATTTTTATAAGGTTTTAAAAAGAAAAGGGAAAGGTATAAACCTTATAGCTAAGACTATAATCTATTAAGCTAAATTAAGCTGCAGGGTAAGGTTTAAGACATTTATATTTATCTCGCTTATAATTGGTTTCCTATAAATATTGGGTTTAAGGGATAAAGGCTAGGCTATAAAGGCATTATTATAGGTTTAGGAATAAAGGGGGATTTAAGGGGAATTTATAATCGGTTAGGCATATACCTTGCAATAGCGCAGCTAAGTTAAGGGACAGCATAAACTATTATAGTATAGAAAGGTAGGTTAAGGCAAATATTATTATTATGCTATAGAGAATAAGAAAGCCTTAAGGCTTTATAGAAAGCTATAGCTAGGAATATATTGGGGCCTGGTTATATAACTAGGGCTTACGTGATAGGGCGTTAATATTGCATTACAGTTAGTGCCGTAACAGCGTTATTTATACTAAAGGGGGTCCTATTAAACCTAAAGGAACAGGTATAGCTACTTTTAATATCTTTAATAAAGATAATAAATATAAAAAGATAATACTATTAAATACCTTTTATTACTTACAGCTAAATATAAACCTTATAAGTAGTTTAAGGCATTATTAAACTAAAGGATATATATAGTATAATACTTTTTTTATAAAAACTATATAGCTAATAAAGCTATTAAATCCCTTAAAATATAGTTCTTTTCTTATAATTAAAGGATATACTATACTATATAGCTATATAAATAGCTATAAAGCTTATAGCTTTATGTAGGTTTAAATTCCTGCTATTAGTAAAAAAAAGGCTTAGGAATATATTGCTATTTTAAAAGTAATAGCTTTAAAAAAACAATTAATTAAATTTAGTTTTAGGCTTATTAAAAAGAATAATTATAAGGGAAAGGATTTCTCTGAACGCCCTGAAACCCTAGGCTAAGTAGAGGATAAAGGGCCCTGTATACCCCTATTACTTAAAGAAATAGGGGGGAATAAGCCTATAGAGGATACCCTTATAAAGGAAAGGCCCTATATGCCTAAAGAATCCTCTATTACTAAAGATCTAGAGGTTATTAAGCTAATTAAATTAAAGGAAGAGACTATTATTAGTCCTAGCTATAAGCTATTAAAGCTAGCCCTTTTATAGCATAAAAGACTAGGTTATATTAATTTAAGTTTATTTAAAAAGACTGCTAAAATAACTACTAGAATTCTTAACTTTAATTTTATTAAAGAGATTGAATTTTATTGCCTAGCATATAATAAAGGAAAAGCTATTAAAAGGCTTAATTTAAAGCTAATTCCTAATCTATTAGCCTCTTTAAATTATCTAAAAGCTAATACTTTCTTTATAAAGCCAGTGCTTTATAATAAGGCCCCTATTAATCTTTTAATTATCGATAGAAAATCAAGATATAGGTGGCTATTCCTTTTAAAAGATTATAGTGGACCCACGCTTTTAGCTATTATATAAGGCTTTATAAATAGCTTGAAAACGCAATATAACTAGTATTTTAAAGAATTTCATTATAATAACGGAAAAGAAATTAATTAAAAACTTTAAACCTAGTTGTTTTTTTTAGGAACTATATATTCCTATAGCAGCCTTTACATTTATAAATAGAATAGTTTAATAGAATACTTTATTAAAGTTTTATTAAATAAACTATAAGCTATTATTATAGCAGTTAACTTACTGCTATATCTCTAGAATTTTATTATTACTATAGTTTTTAAATTAATTAGCTATATAGCTATTACTAATAGGGACTTTACCCTTTATTAAGAATTATATAAAGACCTAGACTGTAATAACAATTATAAACCTAATCTGTAAAGATATAGGATTATTGGCTTTTATTATAAAGTATTTGTTTTATAAAAATATAAGGTTAAAGGCTATAAATTAGCCTTTAAAACTAAAACTAGGAGACTACTAGCAGTTTTAGGTAATAATATTTACTTTATCTATATTCTAACTAGATATATAGTCTTTAAATCGTTAACTATAAAGCTATATAAAGATAAAATTCCTAAGCTTTAAATCTTAGAGCCTACTATAAGTCAGGATAATAAAGGATTAAAGGGAGAAATAGAGCTAGATCTTATAAATTAAATAATTCCTAGCTTTTAGGATATTAATCCCTTACTCCTTAATTTTATTCTAAAGGGAGTACCTACTACTATTCCCTTTTTCTTATACTAGTTACATAAGACTCTGCAGTTATAAAGGATCCTATAAATATAGATATATCCTATTGTCTCTATAATAGTATTAAAAAGCTAGCCTTTTTAGCTACTGCAGTATAAGACCTATAAATACTTAAGTAAATACTTTATAGTTTTAATAAAACTAAATAGCTAAAAGCAATTTATAGCGAATTTAAGTAGTTAATTAAATAATATACTTTTACCTTTATTAAGCGTAATAATATTCTTAAAGGCAGGAATCTTATTACTAGTCGATTAGTTTTAAAGATTAAGAAAAACTAAAATAATAAAATAATAAAATTTAAAGCTAAACTAGTTATTAAAGGTTTCCAATAACTAAAAGGAATAAATTTTAACTAAACATTTACTTCAATAGCTATTCCTTTTATTTAGCGGCTTTTATTAGCTTTAGCTACTATCTATAACTAGGAAATTAAATAAATCGACTTTATTAATATATTCTTTAATAGGATACTTAAGGAAACTATTTTCTTAAATTTCCTTAAAGGATTTAAAGATTATACTAGTTAAGCTTCCTTTAAAATTAAGTCTATTCTTAAAAAGCTAAGTTATAACTTTAATATAAATTAGGTTATTTAGTTATAGAAAGCTCTTTATAGCCTAAAACAGTCCCTTAAAGAATAGCAATAAGCTTTATAAGCTTTAAGAAATAAATTAAAATATAATCCTTTAATCTTTAACTCTGCTATTCTCTATAATTTAAATAATAGTATTTTTATTATTACTTATATAAATAACTGTCTTTTTATTAGACTAGATAAAGAAGCTATAGCCTAGCTAAAGCTAGCTTTTAATAAAGTCTATACTATAAAAGATAAAGGCTTTGCCTTTTTCTTTTTAAGGGTTTAGATAATTAAAGATAGAAAAAGAGGCCTTTTTTAACTTTCCTAGAAATAGTATATTATTAAAGCTATAAAGCTTTTTAACCTTTAAAACTCTAAGCCTATCTAATTACCCCTACAGCCCTTTATTTTAGCTAATAAAACTATAACTAAATTAAATAAAGCTAATATTAAGCTTTTTTAAACTATTATTAATACTATTATCTACTTAATAACGTATACTTAACTAGATACTAGCTTTTTAGTCTAGTAGCTAGCTAGATAATTTTAAGGCCTTTATAAAAAGCACTTAAACGCAGCCCGTAACCTATTACACTATTTAAATAATACCTAGGATCTAGCTATTTAATATACTAGAAAGTCTAGTCCTATACCTATTAACTATTGCGATAGTAATTTTACTGGGGATAAAGAATTAAGCAAATCGACTTATAGCTATATTATTATAGTTGTTAATAGGCTAATTAGCTGGAAATAAAAAAAGGGCCTAACTATTTGTCTTTTTATACTAGAAGCAGAGTTTATAGCTTTTATAGAAGCTATTAGAGAGATTTAGTGGATTATTGGCCTATATAAAGAGGTAGATCGACTAATTAAACAGCCAATCTCTCTATTTAACGACAATAAAGGTGCTATTTTAACTTTAAATAACCCTATTCTTTATAATCGAACAAAATATACTCTATTACAATTTAATTATATAAAGGAATAGGTTAAAAATAGCGTTATTACAGTTAGCTATCTGGAAACCAGTAAAATGGTTGCTGACAGGCTTACTAAGCCTCTTCCAGGTTAAAAGCTAAAGAACTTTATAAGTCTCTTTAATCTTCAGCTTTTACCTAAGATTTATACCTAAGGTTCTTTACCCTGTTTTTCTTCCTTTTACCTATATTAGCTATTTTTATATTTTAGCTATTTTAGCTATTCCTTTTATTTTTGTATATCCTAGTTACTTTCCTATATCTAAGGTCCTATATCTACTTTAAAGTTATATAGGATAGTATTTATTCCAGAGGGAGTGTTAAAAAGGAGGGCTAAAAAGCGAGGATTCTAGTGTAAATAAATAACCTTCTTATTCCGGCTAGACCCGGAATTAGGCCCGATACTAGGACCGAGTTCCTGGAAAACCCTTGGTATAAGTCAGGAAATTTCTGTTATCTTTAACAATAATAATTAAACTAGGACCAGCTACCCTGCCTACCCTAGACTTAATACAATAGGCATAATAGCTATTGTAAAATATTTAACTAAAATGGTTTCCTGTTTATATAGCCGTAAGTCGATTTAAATAATTTCCTATATAAATAAATTTTATGGAAAATAGGAATAAAGCTATAAACTTAATTCTGCTACTGCATTTCTATTATTTAGTTAAAGGACTATTATAAAAGATAAAGCTATTGTTTATACAATTACTTCTATACTGGCCGTATATATACTAGATATTCTATAGCTTCTAGCTATTAAATCATTTACAATTTAATTATTTATCTATTATTAGCCTAATTAAACTCTTAGTCGTTTCCTTATTACTGCATTATATACAGTTTCCTAAAAGCTATATATAAATAAGGTTTAGTATAACCTTGTTATTTTGACAAATCTCTATATTAAGGCTAGTTAAAAAGTAGGTAAAATAGTTGTACAGCTAAGTAAAAAATAGTTAAAGTGCTATAGTACTTTTATTAAAGTGCTTAAAAGGTTATACCTTAAGCGACTCTCCTAAATCCCTTAAAGGTTAGTTCCCTTTTAGGTTTTAAACTGGCCCTGGAATAAGTGCTGGCGTATAACGATCCGGATTAATTCTCAACAGTTAAACCAAGGTTCATGGGTTTATATTAACAGAGAGGTTAAAGATAAATACTAAACAGGGTAATATAGTCACAATTCTAAAAAATAAGCGGTTATAGTAAATGTAATTTATTAACGACTATTTAAATAATTCTATTAAATAAGTAATAAGCTAGTTATATATATATAAAGGGAATAATTATAGATTACTTTAAATTATACTTGTTTTCCTAGTAATTTATAGCAAGTCTTTCTATTAGCTTACTAGGATTACTTTATAGTTTATAGTAACCCAAGTAATCTAATACTAATTAGTTTATTTATCCGAGGTTCCTCCAGGTATATACTATATTACATTCTTATAATAGTTGGGCTGTAATACAATATCCCTTTCCTATTAGTCTTATCCTTAAAACCGGTTAGTTCTTTTATAAATACCGCTATCCTTTACAGTTTATAAGTATAATGCCTTTATTTTATATTCTATATTTTTCGCTAATAGAATATTAGGTTATATAGTAAAATCTTGTTTTTATTAAACTAAATAGCGCCTAGCTCTTTTTTTATTAATTAAGGCTATTAATAATTTTATTATACTTTATTTATTTTACTATAATTGTAATCTTTTTTATTAAATTATTACAGATAATTTACATTCTAGTAAGTGTTTATAGTAAAGTCATTTATGTAATAGTTCTGGCATTATACTTTCTGCAGCTTTACTTTTTATCAAGTTTAATAATTCTTTTTTAATTTATAGTATAGTGTAATATATAATTTCAGAGAAGTAAAAGATAAAGTAAAAAGAAAAAGAGACTAAGGCTTATTTACTTTATACTTAATAAAAGGTAAATAAAGCCTTTATAAAGTTAGCGCGTTTAAGATAATAGTATTAGTCTATAGTATTTTATAGTTATAAGATAGTTTATTATAGTTTTAAATGTTTAAATAAGTTAAATAAAGCAGAATATTATAAAGTAAAAGCTGCTATTAATATATATATTTTTAGGGCTGTCGATATAATTAAGTAGACTGCCTTTAGGCCGCTCAATCTATTGTTAGTAGGCTAATACTTTAATAGAATTGTTGCAGAGTCGTCTAGGAGTGCTTAAAGTGTTCCCTAGGTTCCTAAAAGTTATATTTTTCTCTATAGTTCTTTTACTTTATTAAATACTAGCGTTTATTATTTTCTATTTTGATAGCTTTAATTTCCTTAACTTTATATTTTTCTTTCACTAATAAAACCTTAATTAAGTCTATAATTAATCTATTCTTTAATTTGTTTAATAATACTTTTTTAAATAGTAAAATATAAAATACTAGGTAAATCTAAATACTATTTAATAGTATAAGTTTATAAATAACTTTTAAAATAACTTTTTTTATTAAGTAAAGTTTAAGTTTTTTAAAATTTAATTTATTGCTTAATTGCATTATTTTAACAGTTATAGTCTTTTTTTTAGTAAATAATAGTATAGGTAAACTATATCTCCCTCTTTAAAGATTAATCCCTTTAATTTATATTTATTAGTATACTTTTCTATTTTTTTTTATATAAAGTAAAGGTATACTTATATTTCTTTATATAACTGCTTTATATCTTTACCCTTAATTTATACTTTATTAATATATAAGCCTTTCTTTAGCGCTTTATATATATTTAGCGTAAAACTATAGTTAATGTATATAAAACTAAATCTAGTTAACTTTAAAGTATCGCTATTATAGGATATCTATATAATTAATAACTTTTCTATTTAATTATTTTAATTAAAGTTAATATAACTTTTTAAATAAGCTTTACTAACTTAATTAATATATTCTGTCTATCTCTTTATTTATAGGTAGTATATAATATTAAGCTTATAATTTATACTTAATTAATTTATAAATATTTATTAGAATTTAAATATAAAAGTTAAGCTTTAATTAGAAATAATTTTAGCTACAATTATATAATTAACTGCAATAAATTATAAAGATATATAAACTAGTATTTTTTTATTTATTACTTCTTTATATAAAAGGGAGTAAAAGTATTTAATAAATTAATCTATAATTATTAAAATACTATTATATTTAATCTTTAATCCTAGTTTAATAGATAGTGGTAGTTTAATAACAAAGTTTAATAAAATTAACTCCTATAGCTATTCTACTATTAGTAAAGGTTAAAGTTTACTGTATAGTTTATATTTTAAAGTTTTAACTATTTTATAAGTTATATCGTAAAAGAAATATTTTATATTACTTTCTTAAGCCTTTAAAACTTAATGTACCTTTATATTTATTTATAGGTTTTGCAAATAGCTTTATATTTATATATTAAATATTAATAGACTTTTATAACTATATTCTTTTAAAGTTTATTTAAAATCTAAATCTTTTTATTTTATTCGTTAATTCCTTTATTATTAAACTTTATATTTATTAAAAAGCGATTATTATTTTAAATAGTATTGTACTTTTTAATATATTAAAGTATAGTATTATTGTTAAATACTTTATATATAGCTTAAAGCGCTATTTATTAATAATATCTTTTAAAGGTTTATTTTAAAATTTGCCTAGTATATTTAATCTTTTTTTAATTATAGTTAATTTATCTATTAAATGCATTTATTTATTTATTTTTAAATCTTTTTAAGTAAATTAAAATATAGTTGAATTTTAAAAGGTAGTCTATATAGCAGATCTGCCTTTTAAAGAGTTATTAAACTATTATAAAATATATAATCTTTTTATAATTAATATATACTTTAAGTTTATATATATCTTTTTAATAAGTAATATTATTATTCTTTAAATATAAAGATAATAGTAAAAGATCTTTTATTATATATTAACTAGTTTAGTTTTATATTATATAGTGCTTTAAAGTAAAGGGTAATAGAGTATAGTTTACTGTTTTTATCCTTTTAATTAAATTAAACTTTTATAGTAAAGTTAAAAGTATTTATATTAACTTTAATTCTTTAAATAAATTAAATATAATAAATATAAATTCTTTTCATATAAGCTATTTAAGTTTATTAAATATCTCCTATATATTTAATATTTATAGGAATTCTTAATCCTTTTTAATAAATTTATTAACAGTTTATATAATACTTTTATAGCCTTTAATAAATTATTAGTAATAGTAAATTTTAAAAAGCTTTAAACTTCTTTAACTATTATAGGTATAGGCTAGTCTTTTACTGCTTATACCTTTAATAGATTTATATAAATTTCTTTAAAGGTAATAATATACTTTAAAAAAGTAATTTTCTATATATAGAATTTGCATTTCTTTAATTCTATAAATAGTTTAGAGTTTTATAGTATTTATAATACTTTATAAATATATACTTTATATTCTTTAAAGGTATTTAAAAAATTAAAATATTATTTAAGTAAATGATTATAAAGATATTAAGGTATTTTCTTAATATATTATTAATGATCTTTTAGAATATTATAAAGGTATTAATAAGGCTGAAAGGTATAACTAAGTATTTAAATAACCTATATTTAGTTTGAAATGCAGTTATTTATTTATATCTTTCTTTAATTTAAATAAGGTTACATATACCTTTAAAGTCTAGCGCTATAAACTACTTTTTCTTATATAGTTTATTTTATAGTTTTATAATTATTAGTAATAGAGTTTTATTTTTAATAATAGTTTTATTAAGCTATTAATAATTTATAATTAACTATAGTTTACCTTCTTTTTTTAATATAAATATAATAAAATAGCCTACTTTTAACAAAGAAGGTTAAATATACCCTTTAACTAATATATTATTTTAATAGTTTTATATTAAGTATTTCGTTAAATAGCTTATTATACTTCTAGTATTCTTTAAAGATATTTTATAGCTATTTTAATAATACTGCTGTTTTAAGGCTTTTTATTTTAAGTATTTTATTAATAATATTAAATGCCTTCTATAAAAAGGCAATTATTCTTTAAATTTATCTATCTTTTCCTTTACTTTACTTAAGCTTTACTTTTAAGGGGATTATTTCTATAATTCAATTAAAGGTAACCTTTTTAATTCCTTTCTTTAGTATACTTAAAGGTTTTATATAAGATTTTTGCCCTGCAGTTAAGGCCTTTTTAATAGTTTTAATTACTAAGGAAGCTTTATTATTACACTAATAAAGCTAGCTATTCTTTTAGTTAATATTAAAGCTATTCCATTTTAATTAAAGGTAATCAAAAATAATATTATATTTATTAATATCTATTATATTATAAAAACCTTTTCTTTTATATTTAGCGATTTTGAGTTTAGAATAATTAATTTTTCACTTAACCTATCTATTATTATATATAAAGGCTTTTTTTTCTACTTAATAAAGTTATTATAGTCTAGTTTTCTTTTTTTAAAGTAATTATATGCGATTTACATTTATATATGCAATAAAATTGCCTATTGCTCCACTATTTATTAATATATCTAGTTAATATCCTCTAACTATTATTTTTAATTTAAAATATAGTAAATCTTTATTATTACTTTTATTATTTAGTATTTTAAGAGATATAATTTATTAATTATTACTTTATAGCCTTTTTATAAGTAATATTAAGTTCTTTTTAATTTTCTTTTATATAGATTTTACAGTTAATTAAGGTTCTTTAAAGTAAATACTACCTTCTTTTATTATAAGAAGTTTTCTTATAAGTAATAAAGTTAAATTAATTTTAATATAATTCCTTTATAACTTAATTAATCCCTTTATCTTTTAAAGTAGGTTTATACTTTATATATTTCTATATTTACTACTTTTAAAGTTTTTCCTATAAGTAAATAATATATTTATCCTTTTAGCAGTATATATAGTCTAGTAATAAATATAATATATTACTAGCTTATTATATATATTAATCCTTTAATTTATTTTACTTATATATAATATACTTTAAGCTATTATACTTTAAATAATATTATTAATTATATTTAAACTTTTTATTATAGTAGAAATATTACTTTATTAATTTCTTTTAGCAGTAAATATAATATCCTTTACCCTTATATCCTTTAAGCCTTTATAGTTAATAATATTCCTTTAAAGTTTTAGTATTTAATTGAATAATAATAATTTTAAAGTCTTAATATTATATAAAAATATATAAATTCTTTATATATAGTTAAAGTAATTAAAATAGCTTTAACAGCTATTTTATTATTAGCTCCGTTTTGCGTATAAAGCTATCTTTATAGGTATAAATTTAACCTATTTTATTATTTACCTATAATAACTCTTTTAATTAAATTTAAGTAATATTTATTTAATTTACCTTTAAAGTTACTATTTATAGGCAGTATATTTTTTAGTTTTAAAGGTATAATACTATATAGTAATAGTTTATATTATAAAGGGTTATTATTATCTTTATTATTACAGTTATAGCTGGTAGTTTATTTTTTATTATCTGCAGTAATTTAAGTAAAATATTAATAATTAATTACAGTAACTATTTATTTCTTTAAAATACTATTATATTTATTTAACTTTATATAGCTAAAGTTTAAGTTTTATTTTATTAAACTATCTAGGCTTAGTAAATACCTATTTACTTTATTTTCTTTAAGCATATCTTTAAAAGTTAAAGATTTAAGTGTTAATTAATACCCCTTTTAGTTTATTATAAATATTTTTCTAGGTTATTTCAAATATTATCCACTTTTATTTTTACTAGATTTATAAGTGAGGCAGCTATTATTATAGTATATAGTCTAGTTAAATAATATATAATTAATAGTTTTTAAAACTATATTAACCTTTTATTTAGGTTTTAATATAGGCTTTTAAAGTTTATTAATTCTTGGCTTTTATAAAGCTTTATAGCCCTTTAAAAATATTTTAATTTATTATAGTTATAATAAATAACCTTTAATTTTCCTTTTTAAATAGTATATAAGTCTATTTAACTAAGTCTTTTATTATTAAAGCTAGCGATATATTCCTATTACTTTTTACTTTCATTTATATATCTTTAATACTTATAAACTTATTTAAATTACTATTATCTTCTCTTTATATTTAAATAAAGTTTATAAAGTAAATTGTCTACATTTATATATTTCTTAATAAACTTAATAATACCTTTATTATAAAAGAATTTATATATTTCCTTTTTAACTTTTAGTTTAAGTCTATTATAAAAGCATTTAATAAAAGTAAAGTTTCTTTATTTAACTTTAAGAGTATAATTCTTAAAGTATATAGTATAGTTAAAGTATTTTCCTTTTTAAACTAAATTTATAAATTTATTTTTATAGTATATTCTTTATTAATATTATTAAAGATATTCTTTAACTTTTCTTTATATTTATTATAGCTAGTAAATATAAATTATATGTATTTATTAGCTTTACTTTTATTAATAAGGAAATCCCTTTAAACAGGCTTAAACTACTTTAAAGTATTGCCTTTAAGTTATTAAATAACTAAAAAGACTTTATTAATCCTTATATTAAAGCTAATTAAAAAGTAGGTAAAGTAGTTATATAGTTAAGTAAAAAATAGTTAAAGTGCTATAGTACTTTTATTAAAAGGCTTAAAAGGCTATATTTTAAGCGACTTTCTTAAATCCCTTAATAGTTAGCCTCTTTTAAAGTTCGGTATAAAGTTTAGAGCAGGTAGGGCCTAATTCTGTAAATTTATAACAGTTACTTGCTATTAATAAATTATTTACTAAAGTCTAGTGTTTTTAATAACTAGATATTAATAGTATTATTCCTATTCTATATAATTAGCTTTTATATATTTAAAGGCTTCCTTTATATAAATATAAAGTTATTTTATTTTATTAACTTTATCTTTACTTTCGCTTTTATTTATATTATTATCTTTATTATTATCCTATATTTAATAAAGAGGCGAAATAAAGGGTAAAGTATTAAAAGAGGATACTGCAGTAGATATATTTATAGTATTACTTAAGATTTTTAATAGCCCTTTAAATAAACGTTATTAATATATAATAATCTAGATTAATTATTAACATTTAAACCAAGGTTTATAGGTTTATATTAATAAAAAGGTTAAACATAAATATTAAATAAAGTAATATAATTATAACTTTATAGAATAGGCGGTTTTAGTAAATATAATTTATTAATAACTATTTAAATAACTATATTAAATAAATAATAAGCCAGTTATATATATATAAAGGGAATAATTATAGATTACTTTAAATTACATTTATATTCCTAATAATCTATAGTAAGTCTTTTTATTGGCTTACTGCAATTACTTTATAGTCTATAGTGACTTAAGTGATCTAATACTGATTGGTTTATTTATCCGAGGTTCCTCTAGGTATATACTATGTCATGTTCTTATAATAGTCAGGCCATAATATAGCGGTACTTAGTTCTATAGATTTATAATAACTATTTACTGTTATTAAATTAATTAGTAAAGCCTAGTATTATCGGCAACTAAGTACTAGTATCGTTATTCCTGTTTTAAGCAGCTAGTATCCATTTACTGGAAGGCTTCCTCTATATAAATATATAATTGTTTTATTTTATTAACATTATCTTTATTTTCGCTTTCACTTATATTATTATCTCTATTATTATCCTATACCTAGCAAAAAGGCGGAATAAAAGGTAGAGTATTAAAAGAGAATACTATAGCGGATATACTTACAGTATTACTTAAGATTTTTAACAGCCTTTGAAATAACAGTTATTAATATATAATAATCTAGGTTAATTCTTAACAGTTAAACTAAAGTTTATAGGTTTATATTAATAAAGAGGTTAAAGATAAATATTAAGTAAAGTATTATAGTTATAATTTTATAAAACAGGTGGTTTTAGTAAATATAATTTATTAACAATTATTTAAGTAACTATACTAAATATATAAAAAGCCAGTTATATATATATAAAGGAAATCTTTATACAATTACTAGTATCCCAGTAAATGTTACTATAATTACTGTAATAGTATAGTAATCGAGTAAGTAATTATACTTTTTAATATAGTAAGCATTTAAGTAATTACCTTTAGCGCGGTAATTACTTACTAATAATTGGTTAATATAACCGATATTCCCCTGTATCCCTATAACCTAGTCTTCGATATAGTCGGGTCGTAACAATAACTCCCTTAGCCTTTACTTTAAGTATATTATTAATATAATATATAAAGTAAAGCCCTTTCTCTTTCTTATTTATCTTTAAATTAAAATCTTAATATACTTTTACTTGCTTATATTTATCTAAATATTATAACTTTATCTTTATAAAAATACTAATATAAAGGTTTAAGCTAATAAATATTACACTATATTTATTTAATATAAACAATACTATTTTAATTATTATAAATATTAAATTTTTAAGGTCCTTTAACTAATTAATTTATATATAGGAAGTTTAATATAAGTTTCTTAATCTCTATAATACTATTACTTTATTTAACTACTTATTCTATATATATTTCACTGCCAGCTATCCTGCCTATATTATATAGACTAAGTATAATAATACCTTTAACTCTTAGTATAGGCTAGACAGGTAAATTTAATAGTCCGGGTTGATTCTTAAGGGATAAACCAAGGTTTATAGGTTTATATTAACAGAAAGGTTAAAGATAAATACTAAGTAGCGTAATATAGTCTCGATTCTGTAAAATAGGCGGTTCTTGTAAATGCAATTATTAACAACTGTCTAAGTAACTATATTAACGATCGTGATTTATCTAGTCTTATATTTAAAGGAGATATATAGTGAGTGTACTGAGATCGTTTAGATTATAGCGATCCTGGTGATCCTGGATCATGTTTCCGTACAGCGGTCCTTCTTACGGGATCGCACTTGTAGCCGCGATCCGTCGGTGATTGGTCGGAGGCTTCCAATATTCTGCCGTGATCCCGTAACCAGGTCTACGACATGGTCGGGTCGTGACAGTAAGCTGTAGGTTTATAGCCCAGGTAAATAAGCTAGGTTTAGGTGCACTAATTTTCATGGCTCGAAAAATGCCCCAATCAGCAAGACGCACTGCCCAGTCTCTGCCCAGTCTCTGCCCACATTGTTGACATCTTTCGTATACAGCATAGGGTAGCTGAAAGAGAACTGTAGCAACATTAATATCTGAAAGTCCATGCCGCAACGATCAGGCCGTTGATGCGTTTGGCAACCTTATCCATTGTTACCTAAGGATCGCACAGTTGAAAAAAGAGCCCAGTTTGATTGTAATCTCCGTAAAGAGAAAGGTAAAAGCCAAACAATGTGTCTTTATTTGCACGTAATTATAAGTTATCGGTGGCGGTCTTATGCCACAGTAGATCAAGGGAGTTATCCGGATTAGATTTTTCACGACGAGCGTACGTTTCTTTAGGTATTATGTATGAAATAAGGCATAGAAGAAACAAAACTCAGAAATTGATTAATTAAAGCTGCTGCTGATGATTTTGTTGAAAAACAACCCTTTCTCATTGCTCGCTTTTCCCTGCTCCGGCTCTCTGCTCAACAACAGAGTTTCCACCTAACGAGATTAAAATACGTACGGCCGTTCCCGCCCAGATTATGCGGGGATCCCATCCATCTCGTTCCTGATGTTCAATTGCGGCAGCTTCTGGCGCCAAATGCTTCCATATATTATCCGAGCCACTCAATCTTGGGGTGACTGAAAACTTACGGAACCCCACCTCAGATTGCCGGGTAAATTAGAAAAGACACTCCTTAATGCGGCCCATATAACTAAGGAAGCCCATTATTTCTTTCAGATCAGCCACTATTGGTGGTTAAAGAGAGCAGGGGTCCCGATATCACTAACTTTCACTGCTACGGAGGCAGATACTCCACCAACAAGATGCCACTGATCTGAAACGCCTAACCAAAAATTGGCCACGAATATTTCCTTGGCTATTTGGTTCTAGCTATTCCGAATCTTCCGCCATAATGTTGAATCGTATAGTTTGATTCGCACCAGTCCCAGGTATGGATATAGAAAGCCTAGATCGTCATTTATTTTGGAGAGATCTCTTTCTAACACTGTGCAACGTGTCCAAATACGCTTGCTTGTTTTTCAAGTCCTTGACCAGGTTAAATGACTATAACTTAACCAGATGGAAAGCTACATAGCTAACAAGTAGGCCTATGAAAATTACCCCGTACATTAACAAGCCATAACAGCTGCTAGCGTAAGATAATTTTTATAGGGGAGAGTTATTAACGACCACTATATAACTAGGTATAAGAAGCAATCTCTAGGCAATAGGTTGGTAGAAACTAGCCAAGGTTTTTATCGTATCTATAAATAAGATAGTAGGTTACCTCTATATAGCCCTGTCAGTCTAAGCCCAACCTAGTTAGCTAGTGGACTATTAGAAAATAGCCGAAAGTGCTAGCTTTATAGCGGTTTATTACTCCGTACTCCGTATATTTCGCAGATAAAGGAAAGTAAGCTTAACGCTTTAGGACTTAGGTACTAGGATAAAAAGCCCTTTTTACGGAGCAAAAACCTAAATGCTAGCTGCTAAGACTTTAATAAGGTCTAGTAAACCTAAGCGGAAAGATAGACTAGTGTCACGACCCTGACCACATGGTCACGACCCCGCGTACCTACCATGGAGGACGCTCCTATCGGTCCGTTATTATTGTGTGGGACATATTTCCAAGGCGTACTTAAGTGTGATAGTGCCAAACCTCGTCATAGCTGAACCGGTAGTAATTAGGGCTGAGCGGAGCATAGACATTAATTCTGACTGTATTACAAGCACTGTCGTTTCGGATTTATCTATAACGTTAAAAGCTAAGGAAACAGCCCAATTAGTATTCTTGACTAGGAAGTCGAAAAGATATAAGAGCGTACTCTGTAGCATGGTCTTTACATTAGCCCGGCAAAACCAGCTATAAGAAATTGTAAACCAGAACAAGAAGAGAGAGGTGCGACATTCAGCAGTGATTGTCGTGGCGGTGAGAACGATCTGGGGACCCAGTCAGTCCTATTACTTCGTCAGACTTAAGCTATACCTCGTACTTGTCAGCATGGCTCTGGGTCCCTGCTTGTTGCTTATCAGGTTTAGCCAGCTAATAGAGGTCTTAGGTTAGACTGCGATTGGATTATCTGCGGACTTTCCTGGAATTTGTTAATATAAGGTGGCAGCCGCTGAGGGTATTTACGTAAAGAGTTATATCCTGCTCAAAGAGGTACAGACTGGTGCGCCCGATTAGAGTGGTGCTAGATAATGCTATCATGTAATCATCCTAAACATATCATTAAAAGGGGAGCTTCTATTCTCTCGCCCTCTTCCTAATTGGCTTCCTTCCCAGCTATATTTAGACACGAAGAGAGACTGTATAAGCAGTCCTTTATATAGCATTTAATATTGAAAGTAAGGATGATGACCTCGTATTCTCAATACCACCTTCTAATATTATTTACGAGTGGGTAAAGTTGCAGACTACGGGTCAATGCGGGATCGCCTAGTCTATATTATATATATTTATTACACTCAGTATCCCCTCTTTCTTAAACCTTCTCTTCTCATTAACGACTGCCGCAACAATTATTATTCTACTTCTCTTTTAACTCAGCTATAAAAATCAGGCCATATAGGTAAGTGGTAATTAACTCTATTTAATTTAACTAAAAATCTTTATCCCAATATAGAATGAATTTCTTTCTATCCTTTGATCTGTTATTAAATTCTTATTTTAATTACTCGATTGTCTTATATCTAATACTTGATATAGACTTTTGCAATGTGGCCTGGAAACGCTTTTACTTTAGCCACTATTGTGGCGAGCGCTATGGGAGCTCTGGTTCCAGCCAGTTCTGATGCTCTTGGCTTAGAGAAGCGCGGAAAATGTGATAGTAGTACAGGCTGCGTCACCTATTTTGGTACCGAAGCGTGCAGCTCCGATCAACGATTGCCTAAAGCAATGAACAATCAGGTGCCTGTTGAGCCACATAACAGCTATGTGGCAAATTGTGGTGGCGGTTGCTATCGATGGCCTATGATTCGTGCTCTTTATCTTGAAACCAAGATTACCCGGGCCTTCGACGGAGGCCCCAAAACGACCTGCAGAGTTTATTCAGATAATGATTGCAGGGTTCCACTGAAAGATGTATCTAGTGGCCGGAATGGTTACGCTCAATCCTGCATCAATCTAAGCCAGCCGGGCAACTCCATGAAGTGCTATATGGGCTGTTAGCATTCTCCTTATAACGGAGGGGAGAGACAATCGCATAATGTTAAGTTGGAGATGGAACGGTTATAGGGATATCGGACGACGAATCAGATCTGGGAAAATATAGCGATTGGATTTCCGATGCCATTACAAGGCCCATCAGGGAAGGAACGGAGAAAGTGATGGATCAGATAGCACCAGTGTAACAAAGCATCATACCGTTACGCCAATAGGCAAAAGAATAGGCTAATAATCGCATTTATAGCGATTATTATAACGGTATTAACTGTATATGAGGAAAACGTGCTCGGAATGTAATAACTAGGGACAGGCATATAGGGCAGCGCAGCTACCTAACTGTTACAACCCGACCATGTCAAAGACCAGGTCACGGGGACACGGGAGAAAATCGGTTGCACCAAGCAATTATCAGGAAGTGATTACCGCGCTAAGAGTGATTATTTGAATGCTTTAAGTTATCTTTATACTATTAATAAACATAAACTATAATTATTAATAGCTTTATTGAATAGTTAATTGTTATATAGTATATAAGGTTGCCTATCTATATATAGAGTATAAAGCTTTGCTTTTATATGATTTATGGTTAAATTTTAATTTAGTAGTTTAAAGTTATATTAATTAATATATTACTTAATATAGCTAGTTTACTATTAAACTAAGCTATTTAAGCGCTTTTAATTATAATAATTTAAGAGCTAGCTTTCAGGAATAGATTATTTAATTTAATTAATTAAGTAATTGCATTTAGCTATATTTAGTAATAGAAGCTAGTTATATAATTGAAATTTTGAAAATTGTTAAATTTTTTAAAATTATTATTATATAATATATAATAGAATAGAAAGGAGAGAATATAAATAAAAAGGGAAGGAAAGGAAAAGAAAAAGAGTTTTTTTTGATTTTATATATTACTTTATAATAAAATATATATAGTTTTATATAGTTAAATATTAATTATATAAAACTAAATTTTGTTTCTTTTTTTCTTTTAATACTTTAGCCTTTTATTAAAATTATATATAATTTATAGTTTATTTAAATTACCATGACGTTAAAAAGGTATAAAAGTATAAAGATAAATACATAAAAGTCAATTAAATATAAGATTAATTTACTTTTTCCTTTAATATATAGCTTTACCTATAGTTTTATAGCTAGTAAGGTATATAAAGGTAACTATTAATTATTTTATATTAGTATTAAAACCTTTTATTATTTAAGTATTAATAAAATTAGACATTAAATTTGATAGGCTTTTAGATAAGTATAACGTAATATATTAAAGGAAATAATTTAAACCCTTCTTTATAGCTATTTTAATATAAATTAATTATTAAAAGATTAAAAGCTTTAAAGCTTTTATTATATGATATAAGCTAGAATATATATATAAAAGTTATTATAGTTTTTAAAAATATAAAACTTTAAAGATTAATAAATTATTATTATTATATTTAACTATTAACTTGAACTTATTATTTATTTATTAATGTTTATTTTTCTTTTAAATAACTGTATTTTAATTACTTTTATTCTTATTTAAAGTTACAGCTTTTTATTGAATTTATTTACTTTAAAGAAGGCTTTTTATATACTAATTTCTGTTAATATTCTTTTTAATAAAAGTAAAAAAGGTTTTAAAATTAAAATAGTTTTAATAGTAAATAATTAATTTACTTTTTAAACAAGTTATATTATAAATATAAAAACTATAATAGAAATCCATTTTGAAGTTATTAATTAAATGTTTAAACTAATATTTTATATATAAAAAGGAATTTTAATTTTTATATTTAGTATATAAAAAATAAATAATAAATATATTTTAAAAGAGAATATTTAAATATTCTCTTTTATAAGGAGATCTTTTTTTACTTTTAAAAATTAAAGCTTTATTTTTAATAATTAATTTATTATATATTATTAATTTAAATTAACTTTATAAACATAAGTTAAATCAATATCTAATACTTAATTTAAATAATATAGAAATGTATTTATATTATTCTTTATTTAAAAACCATATTTAGTAATAATATATTACGTATTAAAATATATTTTATTTAGATTTTGCAAATAATAAATATAATAATTTTATTAAATATTATAAAGTAATTTATTAAAGGTAACTAATATATTTAATACATTTATAGTCTTGTTTACTACTTTAATTAAAAAAGGCTCATTATTTATTTAAATAACTATTAAATTAAAAAAGTATAAAACTATAAAGATAAAATAAAAAGATTTAGTTTAATAAAAACTAACCTGTATTCTCCTTTAATATATTACTTTACTTATAATTCTATAGCTATAAAGGTATAAAAAGGTAACTGTTTATTGCTTTTAGCTATAGATATTATAATTAAATGATTTGCAGTATTTTTTAGTCCCTATATTACTTAACTATCGCCTTATAGTTCTATTAAAAGCGCAGGAACTGCGCTTTATTTAAGTTATTGTTAGTATATATATATATATAAAGTGCTAATTCCCCCTTAATAAAGTAATTTTATAGATTCTTTATTTATATTAAACTATTAAATAAAGTTTTAAATTATTTTCCTTTTCATTAAAATTATTGAAGGTGAATTCTTTAAAATAACCTTTCTATCATTTAAAAAGTTATATATTTTTATTATATTTCTTGTTTTATAATAAATAAATAACTATATTATCAGTAATTCTCAAAATTTAAGAATAGTTAATTTATATTAAGATTATTATTTGAACTTTTATAGAAAGTTATATTAATACTATAAATAATCTTTTATAAAAACCTTAATATTCAAGAAAATAAAAAGATTAAATTAATTAATTTATTAAAACTATATTAAAATTATATTGGAAATACTTTTAAGAATTAGATAATTTAAACTTTTAAAAGTTAAAAATAACTAAAGGATTTATAAAATTTCATAATTTATTAAAAACATAAAACCTTTTATTATAAACCTTGAGATTAATCTTTTAATTATATAAAATAGATATAAAGATAGGGTTATAATAGTTAGGTAAATATAATAAAGTAACAGTATATTAAGACTGTAATTTAAGGAAGAAAGGGGAGAAGATTAGACTTTGCTTATATACGATATTAATAGTACTTTTAAGGTAAAGGCTAAGGGATTTATATATAATGTACTCTTAACCAGGTATATATCCTTTAAAGCTATACTAGGATCTTTATTATAAGTCTTTCCTATTATAATATAATAATAAATATTATATTATTAAAAAGTAAATACATTTATTTAATTATATTATATTAATAAAAATATAAAATTTATAATGTCTCAAATATAAAAATATCATTATTATATAAGTCTATTTATAATATAATTAAATAGAATATAGTTAAAGAATTTTAAATAATATATAAATATTCTATTTAATTTTAATAATAACATTTATATTATTTTTGCATTTAAATAAAATAAGTTCTTTAAAATAAATTAAATTAAGTATAATAATATTTTCTTTATGAAAAAGGCTATTTATATATTTATAAATTAATAATATATTATTCATTTAAGAATTAAAGAAATACTTTTATAAAGTTATATTATTAAACCTTTTATAAAACCTTTCTAAATATATTATAAAACATATAAATTAAATAAATATAATAGAGTGCAGTATAGCTATATAGGGTATAGAGAAAATAGGAATAAAGCTTAATGTTATTAAAGAATATACTATAATAACCTCGCTATATATATAGATAGTTAAGATAAAGGAAAAGGTAAAATATATATATTATAAGCGCCTATATAGTTTAATATATTGCTTATACAGTATATATATTAACTTATATTTACTGTATAAATAGATATAAACTCCTTAACGCTTAGTAAATGCTAATAAGCAGTAAATCTTAAGCTTACTTAACTAAATATACCCCCTAATTAATAAAGCTATTTTTAAGACTTTATTAACTACTATCCTAGTTTATCTTTAATATTATAATTATCTAGCTGCACTTCTAAAGCCTTTATTATTTAATTAAAAGCTCCTTTATTATAAATATATATCGATATTGTATTATAAAGGTAAAAGGGATATAAATACTATAACTATTATTAATTTATATATTAAAATAATAAGGTTATACTAAACCTTATTTATATATAGCTTCTAGGAAGCTATATACAATATGGTAATAAAGAAACGACTAAAAGTCTAATTAGGTTAATAATAAATAAACAATTAAATTATAAACGATTTAATAGTTAAAAGCTATAGAATATTTAGTGTATATATAGCTAGTATAGAAGTAATTGTATAAACAATAGCTTTATCCTTAATAATAGTCCTTTAACGAGATAATAGGAGTATAGCGGCAGAATTAAGTTTATAGCTTTATTTTTATTTTCTGCAAAATTCATTTATATAGGAAATCGGCTAAATCGACTTACAGCTATATAAACAAGAAACTATCTTAGTTAGATTTCTTACAATAGCTATTATAGCTATTATATTAAGTTTAAGGTAGGCGGGGTAACTGGCCCTAGTTTAATTGTCATTGTTAAAATAATAAGGTTATACTGAACCTCATTTATATGTGGGTTCTAGGAAGCTGCACACAACACAGCAATAAGGAAACGACTAAGAGTTTAATTAGGCTAATGATAGATAAATAATTCAATTGTAAATAATTTAATAGCTAGAAGCTATAGAATATCTAGTGTATATACAGCCAGTGTAGAAGTGATTGTATAAATAATAGCTTTGTCTTTTATAATAGTCCTCTAACCTAATAATAAATATATAGTAGCAGAATTAGGTTTATAGCTGTATTCCTATTTTCCGCGAAATTTATTTATATATAAAATCAGTTAAATCAACTCACAGCTATATAAACAGGAAACTATTTTAATTAGATTTTTCACAATAGCTATTATAGCTACTATATTAAATTTAAGGTAGGCAGGGTAGCTGGTCCTAGCTTAATTATTATTATTAAAAATAATAGAAATTTCCTAACTTACACCAAAGTTCCTCCAGAACTCGGTCCTAGTATCAGGCCTAATTCCGGGTCTAGCCAGAATAGGAAGGTTACCTAAATACACTGAAATCCTTACTTTTTAGCCCTCCTTTTCACACTGTTATTTAAATTTTAAAGAATAGTAAAGTCAGAAATTAAAGCATTATATCCTAGTTTATTTCCTAAAGCTTATAAGGCTTATTGCTATTCTTTAAAGGACTATTTCAGACTATAAAGAGCTTTCTATAACTAAATAACGTAATCTATATTAAGGTTATAACTTAGCTTTTTAAAAATAAATTTAATTTTAAAGGAAACTTAACTACTATAATCTTTAAACCCTTTAAAAAAGTTAAAGAAAATAGTCTCTTTAAATATCCCATTAAAGAATATATTAATAAAGTCGATTTATTTAATTTCCTAGTTATAGATAATAGTTAAGGCTAATAAAAGCTGGCAGGTAAAAAGAATAGCTATTAAGGCAAACATTTAATTAAAATCTATTCCTTTTAATTATTAAAAACCTTTAGCAACTAGCCTAGCTTTAAATTCTACTATTTTATTATTTTAGGCTTTCTTAGTCTTTAAAACTAATCGACTAGTAATAAGGTTCATGCCTTTAAAAATACAATTACACTTAATAAAAATAAAAGTATATTATTTAACTAGGTAGTTAAATTCGCTTTAAATTACTTTTAGCCACTTAATTTTATTAAGATTATAAAGTATTTACTTAGGTATTAATAAATCTTATACTATAGTAAGTAAAAAGGCTAGCTTTTTAATGCTATTATAAAGAAAATAGGATATATTAAGATTTATAAGATCCTTTATAACTGCAAAGTCTTATATAATTAATATCGAAATAAAGGGCATAGTAGTAGGTACTCCTTTTAAAATAAAGTTAAAAAGTAAAGGATTAATATTTTAAAAGCTAGGAATTATTTAATTTATAAAGTTTAACTTTATTTCTCCCTTTAATTCTTTATTACTTTATCCTATAATAGGCTTTAGGATTTAAAGCTTAAAAACTTTATCTTTATATAGCTTTATAGTTAACAATATAAAGACTATATATTTAATTAAAATATAAATAAGGTTAGTATTACTACCTAAAACTGCTAGTAGTCTCCCAGTTTTAATCTTAAAGGCTAATTTATACCCTTTAGCCCTTTATTCTTATAGAATAAATACTTTACAATAAAGGCTAATAATCCTATATCTTTGCAAATTAGGTTTATAGTCCTTATAAAAGTCTAGGTCTTTATATAACTTTTAATAAAGGGTAAAGTCCCTATTAATAATAGCTATCTAGTTAACTAATTTAAAAACTATAGTAATAATAAAATTCTAAGAATATAATAGCAGGTTAACAGCTATAATAATAGCCTATAGCCTATTTAATAAGGCTTTAATAAAGGATTCTATTAAACTATTATATTTATAAATATAAAGGCTGCTATAGGAATATATAATTCCTAAAAAAAAGAACTAGGTCTAAAGTTTTTAATTAATTTCCTTTCTACTATTATAATAGAATTCCTTAAAATACCGGTTATACTATATTTTTAGGCTATTTATAAAGCCTTATATAATAGCTAAAAGGGTAAATCTACTATAATCTCTTAAAAGGAATAGCCCCCTATATATTAATTCTTTATCGATTATTTAAAGATTAATAGGGGCTTTATTATAAGGTATTAGCTTTATAAAGAAAGTATTAGCTTCTTAATAATTTAAAGAGGCTAGTGGATTAGGAATTAGCTTTAAATTAAGCCTTTTGATAGCTTTTCCTTTATTATACATTAAATAATAAAATTCAGTCTCTTTAATAGAATTGAAATTAAAAATCCTAATAGTTATTTTAATAGTCTTTTTTAATAAGCTTAAATTAATTTACGCTAGTCTTTTATACTATAAAAAGGCTAGCTTTAGCAGCTTATAGCTAAAACTAGTAATAATCTCTCTTTTTAGTTTAAATAGTTTCGTAACTTTTAAATTTTCAGTAATAAAGGATTCTCTATATATAAGGCTTCTCCTTTATAAAGGTATCCTTTATAGGCTTATTCCCCATTATTTCTTTAAGTAATAAAGGTATATAAAGCCCCTCTTCCTCTACTTAACCTAAGGTTTTAAAAAGTTTAAAAAGGTCCATTCCTTTAAGATTATTTTTCTTTATAAGCCTAAAATTAAATCTACTAACTTATTTTTTCAAAGCTATTACTTTTAAAATAGCATATATTCCTAAGCCTTTTCTTTACTAATAGCAGGAACTTAAACCTATATAAAGCTAAAAGCTCTATAGTTATTTATACAAATATATAGTATATTATATCCTTTAATTATAAAGAAAAAACTATATTTTAAAGGATTTAATAGCCCTGTTAGCTATATAGTTTTTATAAAAAGAGTATTATACTATATATATCCTTTAACTTAATAATACCTTAAACCACTTATAAAGTTTATATTTAACTATAGGTAATAAAATGTATTTAATATTTTTATCTTTTTAAAGTTATTAAAAGTGGCTATATTTATTCCATTAAAGGTAATAAAGCCCCTATTAATATAAATAATACCTAGGTCCCTATTATTAACTTTATAGTCTATAAACTATTTCCTAGAATTAACTATATAAACTATAAATCTAGTATTATATAGTAGACTATCTTAACTAGAAAGTCCAAAGGATTTAGGTTTTTTAAAAGGTTTAAAAGGCTTAGAAGGATGAAAGGACTTTTTTCTTTTTTCACTGTTTAGGGTATATTAAAGATTTTAATTACTATCTAAACTATTAATAAATTAAGTAAAGAATTTTTTAATAGCTCTTTTAAGCTATGGTCTTTAATAGCTAGATAATATATACTAGTAAAAACTATATCCTCTTTAGCTTTTTTCTAGGTATTATTTTAATTCTTTTAATTTCCTTTCCTTTTATAGGAATTAAAAGCTAGCTTTTAACCTTTAAATCTAAAAGGTACCAGTTAATATTTAAAGGGTTTAAGAGGCATTAACGCTTTATTAACCTTATATATAGTAAAAGATAAATTCCTAGTCTCTTTTAATATATCTACTATAAAAAACTAAATATTAAAACCTTTAATTAATTGCTTAATAGCTCTGCTAAATCTAATAGTTCCTTTAATTCTATTAACCTCTTAAAGGTAAACTTTGTCTAGGGAATTTTAATATTAATTTACTTAATTTAATATATTAATATTAACCTTTATAATAGCTAACTTAGCTAATAAATTATTAAAATTAATATTAAATTTAGGTAAAGATCCTTTATAACTACTATAATCTGGTAAATAAAATTGTTTATAAAGGGAATCGCTGTATAGAGTATTAAAGTAATTATATTATGTCTTTAATACTAGAAATACTTTTTATAAGCTTTAAATCTAAGTAATTAATATAGCGGGAATAGCTATTAAGCTATCCTTAATTAATATAAATAATAAGGCCTATTTTAAATTAAATAAAGAATTAGTAACTATAGGATTTTCTATAAAGGTATAGTAATTTATAGCCTTTAATATAATACTTAAAGGCTATTTCTATTAATTAAAGTTATTAAGACCTACTAGCTTATAACCTTCTAGAAAGCTATAAACCTTTTTAATGCCTTTTGAATAAAGTTATTATTTAAAGTTAAAATAATAGTTTATGGTTAAATAATTAATAAAAATGAAACTTAAATAAGTATAGGAATAGGGGTAGGAGCTTATATTAGTATTGAAATAAGGGCTATAAGATTAACCTCTATTAGACTTATAGTTTATTAAGGTTAATGACCTGAAATAGCAGCACCTAGGCTAGCTAGGGTATTAAATAGCTAAGTTATAGTATTATTCTAACTCTTTAACTATGCCTTTACTGTTTTAATAAAAGCCTTTTATGCTTAAAGCTTTTATTTTATATTCTGCACCTAAATAAATAAATCCCTTTACTGCTAAAGAGAGCTATTACGCTTAATTAAAGAAATAAGGCTGCTAAAAGCCTTAATAAATTAATTTATATAGACCTATATCCTATAAAAATAGGGAATATACTATATAGTATATAGAGGTAGTAATATAAATAGTATTACTATAACTGCAATAGTATTTGCAGTAAAAGCTTAAGAATAGCTTTAAATAGCCAAAAATCCTGAAAAGTACTGAAATAAGTATTAGGGTAAGTATTATAAAAACCTGCTGTAATGTGACAACCCAACTATATTAAAGACCTAGTTATAGGATCGCGGCAGAATATTGGAACCTTTAACTAATTACTATTAGATTGCGGCTATAAGTGTAATATTTTAAAAGGGATTACTATATAAAACTATAATCCTAGATTATTAGGATTACTATAATTTGAATAATTTAAATATATTTATTATATATCTCCTTTATATAAAATTAAATAAATTATAATTATTTAATATAATTATTTAAACTGTTATTAATAAATTGCATTTACTAAAACTATTTATTTTATAAGATTATAACTATATTACTGTATTTAATATTTATCTTTAACCTCTTTATTAATATAAACCCTATAAACTTTAATTTAACTATCAAAAATTAACCTGGATTATTATATATTAATAACCTTTGTGTAAAAAGGTATCAAAAATCTTAAATAATACTGTAAATATATCCGCTATAGTATACTTTTTTAATAATCTTAATACTTGACCTTTTATTTTACCTCTTTATTAAAGGGAATATAATAATAGAAATAATAATATAAATAAAAGTAAAAATTGAAATAACGTTAATAAAATAAAATAACTATATTTTTATATAGAAGATGCCTTTTAATATATAAAGGTTAACTATATAAAATAAAAATAATACTATTAGTATTTAATTATTAAAAATATTGAATTTAATTAAATAATTTACTAATAGTAGATAATTATTATAAACTTATAAAATTAAATATTGCCTATACCTGCTTTAAATTATATATTAAATGATAAAAGGAATTAACCTTTAAAGGATTTAAAAGAATTGCTTAAAATATAGCCTTTTAAGCCTTTTAATTAAAATATTATAATACTTTAGTCATTTTTTACTTAACTATATAACTACTTTATTTAATTTTTAACTAGCTTTAATATAAAGATTAATAAAGTCTTTTTAACTGTTAAGTAATTTAAAGGTAATGCTTTAAAGTAGTTTAAAATTATTTAAAAGGATTTCTTTAATAATAAAAGTAAAGCTAATAAATAGATATAGCTTATATTTATTAACTACAATTAATTGAAACAAAAATTAAAGAAGATTTTAATAATATTAATAAAAAATATATTATATAAAATAAATTTATAAATTTAATTTAAAAAAGAAAATCCTTTAATTATATTATATATATTAGAAACTTTACTTTTATGAAATATTATTATAATAAATTGAAATTAAAAATTAAAAGGGAAATTTATAAATTCTTTTATAATAAAACTATTATTAAATTTATTAAAAAATATATAAATATAAATAATTTACTTTATAAACTTTATTTCAAGATAAAAAGGGGATAATAATAATCTGGATAAGTTTATAAATATTAAAGATATATAAATTAAAGTAAAAAGCAATAAATATATATTATTAGCTATAATAATAACAGATTTAATTTAATAGATTTAAACGCTATATAACAAGGAAAAGTAAAGGTTATTTATTGTAACTATAATAAATTAAAATAGTTTTTAAAAAACTATAAACCTTTATAAAAACTAAAAATTAAGAAACTTTAAAAGCCTATATTAAAATTTAGATAAAGGTTAATATAGTTTTAAAAGCTATTAATTATAGATTATTTAATTAAACTATATATTATAATAATAGCTGCTTTATTTATAAATTCAATAAAGATAAAAGTAATAGTATTTGAAATAATTTAAAGAGATATTTATTATGAATTAAAAGGGATATTAATTAAAACTTATATCTTTAATTTTCAATGATATATTTAAAAGAAATAAAGTAAATAAATATTTACTATACTTAAATAATTTCATAGAATAAAACCTATACTTCAATTATATAAAGTTAAATTAAAATCATAATATTTTAAATAAATAAATAATTATTATAATTAATTATTAATATTTTAATTAAGTAACAATAAATAATAAAGAATAAACTAATAGTAATAATTTTAATAATGAAAATAAAAGTAACCGTTTATAATATACACTATTATTATAGAATATTATATTTTTGAAACTAGAAAATATATTGTTAAGATATAATAATTTTAAGAATAATTGAAATAAATATTACTTGTATATAGTTAAAAGAATTACAATAAATATATAATTAAATAAAATATATTTATACTTATATAAATAGCTTTATATATAAAATAAAGCTAATAATAAAATAGCTATTAAAATCCTTTTAATAGCTTTAGCTATATAAATAAAACTTATATATACTTATAAATAAAAAGACTATACTATGAATAACTTTCTTTATAAAAAGTATAATACTATATTTTAAGTTGTTTATATTATATATAAGTATATAATATACTTTTCAAGAAAGGAAAGTATAATATATTCTTAATTAAAATCTTATTTTATTTTCTAAAATAAATATAAAATTATAATATTTTTAAAAAATAGGTCATAGTTATATAATATTAAAACTTTAAGATTATTATTATTAAATTAAGTATTTAAACTTTGAAAGAATACTATTAGCTATAAAGATTTAAAGGATATAAATTTAAAAGATATTATATTTATTATTAAAAGAAATTAAGAAAATAGTATTTTTATTATAATAAAAGAGTTAAATATAATTAATAATGGTATTTAAAGTATAATAGTTTGAAGTATATTGTATATAAATAGAATAAATTGAAAGGTATACAATAAACTTATAATACTTTATATTTATTATCAAATTATAGATACTCTTAAAAAGATAAATATATTATTTATTTATAGGAAAAGCTGTAAGAGTAGTAAATATAAAAATATATAAAATATAAACTTATTATAAAGGATAAAGAGATTAATTAAATTATAAAAGAATTATATAAAAACTGATTTAATTATATTACCGATCAAGGAACTGTTTATAATAAAAGAAAATAGTATTTACTTTAAAGAACTTTAATTAATTGCGAAATTTATATAAAATGAAAAGAATTAAAGAATTGTTAATATTATTTATAAAAAGGATATAGAATAATAATTAATAAATCATATTCTTTAAAATATTAAGTAATAAGAGTAATAATAAAGGTTTACTATATTTTAAATTAAAAATAATAGTTAAAGGATATTGGCTATATATATCAATAGATAGTAAAGTAATAGGTAGTTTTATTATATTTATAATTATAAATTATTTATAGTTACTTTAAAAAAAGAAAATTAAACTATATTAACTTTATTAAATAAGAGGAGGAGCTATAATATATAATAAGACATACATTAAGGGAAAGATTAATTATTTTAAATTTAAAATTATGAAATGTAAAACAGTAGTTTTTTTTAATATAATAAATATTAATAAATATAATATTATTTTTAATTATTTATACTTAAAGTATAATAACTTTAATATTAACTTAGAAAATAGTTGGCTTTTTTAATGCAATACTAAAGCTTTTTTAATAGTTAAAACTATGAAAAGGGATTTGACTGCAGGGACAAGATTTTGAAATTTAAAACCTTTAAATAAATTAATAAAAGGAATTAAAAAAATTACTTTTAATTTATTTATAAAAATAATTTATTTGAAAATAAAAGTTAAATAAAGTAAAAAAATAAATAAATAAATTGAAAGAAATAATTGGCTTTTTATAAAAAGTATTTAATAATATTAATAAAATATTAAAAATAAAAGGCTTTAAAACAATAATATTATTAAAATAATTATAGAATATCTTTAAACAATACTTAAAGTATAATAAACTATTTAAAGAGATATTCAATATAAGGCTATTAAAATATAGTTAATAAAACTATATAATAGAATTTAAAGATAATATTAATATTACTTTTTATACAATTTATAATTTCAATAAAAAAGGTTTAAAAGCCTATATAATTATTTAAATAATAGATTAATTAAAGGATATATTTAACTTTCTTTATTAAAAGCAGGATATTTTATTATATTTATATTAAAAGAAAAGTAAATTATAGTTAATTATAAATGATTAATAGTGTAATAAAAGTACTATTAGAAATAAAACTTTATTATTATTAATTATAAAATTATAAAATAAACTATATAAAAGAAAGTAATTAATAGCGTTAGATTTTAAAAGCGCTTATAGTTTTATTTAAATTAAAAAACATATAAATAAATAATAGCATTTTAAATTAAACATAGTTTATTCAAATATTTAATTATACTTTTTAGTTTTATTTATACCTTTATAATAGTCTAGAAAATAATTAATTATATATTAAAAAGATACTTTACTATCTTTATAATTATTTATTTACATAATATTTTAATTTTTTTCAATACCTTTAAAGAATATAAAGTATATATTAATAAAGTATTATAAATACTATAAAATTTTAAATTATTTATGGAATTAAAATACTATAAGTTTTATATATAGGAAATTATAGAATTAAAATAATATAAATTTTATATATAGGAAATTATATTTTTAAAATATATTATTACTTTTAAAGAAATTTATATACATTTATTAACAGTATAAGTAATAAAAGATTAGTTTATACTTACAATAGTTAAAAAGGTTTAAAGCTTTTTAAAATTTATAAACTATTATTAATAATTTCTTAAAAGCTATAAAACTATTGTATAAACTCTGTATAAATTTATTAAAAAGAATTAACAGTTTCTATTACTATTATATATATAGAATACATTTAATAAATTTAAATAATTTATTTTAAAAAAACCTATATTTAATATATTTAATTTATTTAAAGAGATAATAGTTAAGATTAATGTTTTTAACTTTATTATAAAAGTTTAACTTTATTGAAAAAATAAAAGTAATAAGATACACTTTATTGCCTTTTACTTTAAAGTATTATATAATATAAAACTAGATTACTTTATATATAATAAAGAATTCTTTACTATTATTTTTATATTTAAAGAATAATAATATAATTTCTTAAACGAATATATAAAGTTAAACTTTATATTAGTTATAAAAATAGTATATATTTTGCAACAGTTTAATAACTTTTTCAGAAATAGATTTACTATATAAAATACCTTTTGGAATTTGATTATATTCTAAGTTATTAAAAAAGATTTAAAAATAAATAAATTATTATATTTAATAAATAAATTAATTATAATTAAAGAAAGATTAAATATATGAAATACATTTTAAAATAAGCCTTTAAAAGATATTATTAATAAAAAGTACTTTAAGCTATATATAAAGTATTTTATAATAATATTATACTTTAATATCTTAAAAAGTATTATATTATTTAAAAGAATAATACATTTTTAAAATATATAAAGTTTAATAATAAAAACATTTAATAAAAAAATAAAAAGATTTAGATTTTAAATGAACTTTAAAACAATATAATTATAAAGGTTTCTTAATATTTAATATATGAATATAAAGGTAGTTATAAAGGTTATAAATAAATATAAAGGTATTTTAAGTTTTAAAGCCTTAAAAAAGTACAAAAAACTATTATTTCCTGCTATATAATTTATAAAATAACCAAACATTTAAAATATTAATTATATAGTAAACTTAAACTTTTATTAATATTAAAATAACTATAAAAGTTCATTTTATTATATTTTAATGTTAAATTATTATTATTAGTTAAATTAAAATTAAAGATTAAATAAAATAATATTTTAATAATTATAGATTAGTTTATTAAATATTTCTATTTTCTTTAAGTTAAAAAAGTAATAAATATAAAAATATTAGTTTATATGTTTTTATAATTTATTGCAGTTAATTGTATAATTTTAGTTAAAACTATTTTTAATTAAAAACTAACTTTTATATTTAAACTTTAATAAATATTTATAAATTAATTAAATATAAATTATAAGTTTAATATTACTTATTATTTATAGATAAATAGTTAAATAAAGTATATTAATTAAACTATTAAAGTTTATTTAAAAGGATATCTTAATTTTAATTAAAATAATCAACTAAAAAAACTATTTATTATATAAATATTTTATAATAGTAATATTTTAGGGTTAATTAGATTTAACTTTATATATATAAATTATAGGTTTATATTAAATATATATAAAGCGTTAGAGAAACGCTTATACATTAAGTAAGTATAAATTAAACTTAAAACTATAAAGTAATTATATAAAGAAATATAAATATATTTTTATTTTATATAAAAAAAATAAAAGGGTATGGTAAGAAATATAAATTTAAAGGGTTAATCTTTAAAAAAGGAAATATTATTTATTTATATCAATATTTATTAAAAAGAAATATTATAAATATTAAAATAACATAATTAAATAATAAATTTAATTTTAAAAGATTTAAACTTTAATTAAAAACGTTATTTTAAAAGTGATTTATAAATTTATACTACTATATAATATTTAAATTTATTTAATATTTTTTATTTTATTATTTAAAAACATATTATGAAGTAAATTAAAGAATAGCTTTATTATAGATTTAATCACAGTTTTAGTAGTTAAAAAATATAAAATTAAAAACATTAAAGCTATAAAAGTAAAAAATAATAAATATTAGTATTTAATTAAATAAAAAAGTATAAAAGGAATATAATATTTAAGAGTTTATTAAATGTTTATTAAATCCTAAAAGTAAATTTAAGTAGTTTTATTAATTTTTAAAATTCAAAGATTTAAATTTATAAAATTATTATTAAACTATTACGGTATGGGAAGGCAGGTCAGGGCAAATATTATTATTATGCCGTAGAGAGCAAGGAAGCCCTAAGGCTTTACGGAAAGCTATAGCTAGAAATGCGTTATAGCCTGGTTACGTGACCGGAGCTTACGTAATAGGGCGTCAATATCGCGTCACAGTCGGTGCCGTAACAGTACCCCCCCTCCTATCTCGCTATTTAGCTGCGAATAGCTATATTTTATATAAATCGAAATTCCAGGTAATTTATTTTAATACTTCCGATATAAAGGTAAATGGGGCGAGTTATATAGTTTTTAGTATTAGTAATATATAGTTTAGTTATAGGCTTTAGTGTAGTATAGTCTTTAATTAATACTTTGCAGGTATTAGTTTCTTTTTAGCTATTTCCTCTTTTTCTTCTTTTATTATTCCTTTTAGTGCCTATTACGGTAGGCCTGGCTTTTTTAGGTTTTTTTGTGTAGAAGTTTTATATTACCCTCTTTTAGCTTTATAGGTCCTCGGCTAGTTACTATATAGTAATATAATATCTTTATTTAATAACGTAATAGAAACTATTATAATTATAATAATCTAGGAGCGCTTTAAACTTTTATTTTTTTTATACTTTATCTATATTATCTTCCTTTTTTAATACCCTGCCTTAAATATTCTTTAACTTAGCTTTATTAATTGTCTTTTACTTAAAGTACAGTAAAGTAGCTGTTTTAAGTTATAGGAAAGAGTTATATAAGACTAGGAAAATTTTTATACTTTCTAGTAAATTAACAGCATAGGCTTATAGGTATACTTTTATTATTATATAAAGTCCCGCCTATTTATTATCTAGCTTCTTTATTAGCCAGTTAATCTTTATATTTTATATATTAATAAAGATTTCCTGCCTAATAGTATAAACTAGTAACGCCTCCCTTTATACATTTGCGTTTTCCTTATATCTTTTTTTTAAGGCTTTAGTAAAGGCCTTTAATTATATAATAATACATTTAAATTAACTAGTAATAGTATTAGCGTAAAGAAACTCTTTTTTCTTTACTGCAGAAAGGTTTAGCAGGAAAAGCTATAAAGGCTTTATCTTTAAGTAAAGGTTAAAACTATAATTAATAAAAAACAGTAATATACTAATAGTTTTAGATACTATATTATTTACAGCAAATTCAATTAATAAAAGCTAATAGACCTAGTTATTTTAGTAAAAGTTAATAAAAGCTTATAAGTATTATTCTATATTTATATTAATTCTTTTAGTTTAGCTATTAGTTTTAAAGTAAAAAGCTAATAACTGTTTTAATATAACTTTTAATTGCTTTAAAAGTTATTTTTAAAATTCTAATATAAATTATATACTGCAGTCTAATATAATATTATTAAATATACTATAAAAGCAGTAAATCCTATTAATAAATATATTAGTTAACTTTTTTATTAATAGTAAAGTAATAGATATAAAGTAATATATTTTAATAAAGCAGTAAACTATTACCAGTAAATACTTATAGGTAATATTATAGTAGCGGGATTTAGGCAGTAATATAATATAGTTAATAGAGATATTTAACTATACGCAAAATAAAACTAGCAGTAGTTAAAGGAAACTTTATAGTAAAGATTATAAAGCCTTTATTTTAATATATAGTTTACAGGCTTATATAAATACGTTAATATCTTTTAAGATTTATAGCTACTAGTATATTTAGCTAATAAAGTCTAGGGTTTTAAACCTGCCTAGGTATTTAGCTAGGCCGCTAAAGTAGTTTTTAAATAGGATTTATATATAAAGCTTATTGTTAAAGGGAATAAAAAGCTACTCTTAGTAATAAATTCTACTATTTATTATTTAGCAGTTATTTATTGCAATTTAGAGTTCCCTGCAGAACTGCTTTAGCTATTAGCGGATATTAAGGTTTTAGAGTGCAGTTACTATTTCTCTCGCTATAGTATTTCATTTATATACTGCTATAATTAAGTTATCGATTAATCTATTTTCTGTAGGTATTATTATAGCTATAAAGGCAGCCCTTATAAATATTTCTATATTTAATAAGATTTCTTTTTAAAATATTGCCTAAGCTTTAGGGCTAAAAGAATTCTATAAAAGGATACTATATTGCCTGTTTTTAATTCAGTTATTAAAGGGATTTAATTTCGCAGGCTTATTTTCTGCTTTTTTACTTAAAGCATTAGGCTTTATAGCCTTAAAGCCAGGTTAATAGATAATGCAGAAGTTAAAGCTAGAAAGGAATTTAGACTATTAGACTTATCGCTAATTTAAGGCTTTAGTTAAGGTAAAGTATTTAAGGTTTTCATAGTTTATAATAATATTAAATTCTTATAAGCTTTATAATTTTAAGCGCTACTCCTCTATTACTTTAATAATAACTAGGAGTTTTTTATTATAAATTTTATAGTTATATTTTTAAGTATTATACTTTACAGAGAAAAATGCAATAAAGTATAAAATGCCTTCTTTATTATACTGTAATAAAATACCGCTTAATGCCTAGTTAAAGGCTTCCTGCTATTTTTCTCTTTAAATATATAGTTAATCTTTCTTTAAAAGCTTATTTAATAGTGCAGCTATTTTAAAGTATTTTTAAATAAAATAGCAATAAAAGTTTATAAAGCCAAGGAACTTTTATAAGTCTTTTACTCCTTTAAGTAATTGCTAGTTTAGTATAGCTTTAACTTTTTTAAGATTTATCTTTAATCCCTTTAAGGTAATAATTAAATTAAAGTATTTTATTTTTATTATCTTAAATATATATTTAATAATATCAATTTAAAGGCCAGTGTTTTAAAGGCAGGCTATTACTTTACAGATATATTTTTAGTGTTTTTTTTTAGCTTAGAAAGTATATAAAGATATTGTTAAAGTATACTATATAAGTATAGTTAAAAAGGTTATAAAGAGTATAGTTAATATAGTATTAGAATATAATAGGCGTGTTATAGAGGCTAAAAAGTATAACTAATATCTTAAAAAGGCTAAACCTTATAATAAATACTATTTTCTATATATCTCCTTTAATAATATAAAGGTTATTAAACACAGCGATAATATTAAGTTTTATATATACCTTTATACAGCTTAAGGCATTAAAGGTTTCCTAGATTAATAGTAATAGGTATTAATTTTTAATAGTAATATTATTTAACTTTTAATAGTTTTAATAAATACAGATACTGCCTCTTAGTTTTGCAGCTAAAAGGAGGGGAGCAGTATATTATACTCGCAATTCGCAGATAAATCCTTTTACTAAATTATTATCTAACCATTTTCTTATTACTTATAGTTTATCGGGTAAAAATAGCCTATTCTTTTAGTATAAAGGGTCTTTTCCTAGTAATATTTTAATCTTATAGTCCTAGGCCTATTATAAAGGAAGCTTATTTATTATCTTTAGCAAGAAAGTATTATATAAATTATATAGCTAAAATAGCAGTTTCTTTAAAATATTTAATTTATTAAGTTTAGGTTTTCCTACTATAAATTTCTTTATATTAGCAGTTATAATCTTTTTTAATTATATTAAAAAGTAGTATTTATTAATAAACTTATATATTTCTTTTAATAATATTATATTTACTTTAATATAGTCTCTTTATCCTATAAATACTTATTAAAAAAACTTATTTAAAAACTTTAATAGGCTAATAGGCGTTAATTCTTTAATTTTAATAGTTTAATTAATCTCTTTTTAAATTACTTTTATTATACAAATATATAATTAATAATAAAAGGTAATAAAGTTTATAGCTGCTATTATTTATATATCCGCTATATTTAAATATATTTTTTAATTTTAAAGTTTAGTTTAGTTTTATAGAAGCATTATACTTAAAGGTAATAGTAGTAGCTTTAATAAAGGTTTTCCTTTTTATTATTAACTGCAGATTATAAAGGCAGGCAGCAGTTTTATATATATTTAGTTTAGGATTATCTATACCTATATTTCTTTATTATTAGTTTTACTGCACCTATAAGTTATATAATAATCTTAGTTTAATATTAAGGTTTATAGAATATATAGTTTATAAGCTCCCTCTTTAATTAAGTTATAGTTTTCCTTTTTTTAAGTATTTTTAATTAATAGTTATTAATATAGTATAATTTTTCATTTAATTAAATTAAGCTTTACTTTATTTAAAGTATCTTTAACTATTAGTTGCCAGTAATATATATTCTTTATATTAGCTTTAATAAAATTATTTTTTATTTTAACTGCTATTAAAACTTATATAAAGCTAACTGTATTTTTTAAAAGGTAATAGTTATAATAGTAATAGGATTTAAAAGTAATAGTTAATTCTTTCTAGTTAATATTAAAGTTATATTTTCTTAGCTATAAAAAGCTAAAAATAATAAATATATTATTAAAGATATCTATAATAAAAAAGAGGTAAAGTTCTTTATAAAGGCGAATTATAGTTTATATAATAAAGAAGTTTAAAATTTTATAAGCTATACTTTTATTAGTAAAAAAGAGGTTTTTAATAAATAGCAGTTATTAAATAATAATATTAAATTGCTTAATAAAAGCGCAGCTAGTAAAAGTTTAAAGTATATAGCTACTGTCTATTAAAGCTTTTATATTAATATAAATATTATATATAAAGGATACTATAGTTTATATTAAAAGGGATTTACTGTCTATTAATTTAAGTTTAAACGGCTTTTAATTAAAAAGGCAGTAATAGATTTATTTTAAGATAATAGTATTATTTATAGTTAACCTTTATTTACAATTTTTAATAAAGGTTAATCTTTTCTTTAATTTATAAATTAAGTTTAGGTTTTTAATAAATATAGCTAGCTAAATTAAAATAGATTAAAAGTTAATAAAGTAATACTATTATTATTATCTTTATTAATAATTAAAAAGGGTATATTATTTAAAGCCTAGATTTATAGGTTAACTAGGCGTTGCAGGTAATATTAATATACTACTAGGGTTTAGTTATTATACTTTATTAAATTATTTTACTACTAGCCTTAAAGTACTGCTAGGTTAAAGCGTAGCTAATATAGCTAGACTTAATAATTTTAATTTTATACTTAATATAGATTTCTTTAATATATACTAGCCTGCTTCTTTTTATTATATTTATTAAGGCTATAACCTGCTTTTTTATGGTAGAAGTATAGTCCTTTAGCGATATATTTTTTGCGAGAGACTTAAAGGCGAGGTGGCATAGTATATACAGTATCCAGCTGCATTAGGTCGCCAGTCGGCACTAAGGCGGCGGCTTAGTTATTTGCTTAGTTGTTCGCTTGGTTATTCTGCTGGCATTAGTAATGTTGCTGCTGTTATTGATGGCTTTGTTGGCTTTATTAACGCTGGCCTATTTAGGCGGCGCAGAAGGCATTATAATAAGCGCCTTCCTGGAGCCTATTATAGATAGTTTAATAAAGTTAGCACTATTTAGTGAAGTTAGACTTATCTGGCTTAATTACTTAAGTCTTTATAGTATCGGCAAGTTCTTAAAAGACCTTTATCTTTAAGGCCTTTACTATTTACTCGGCAGTCTTACTATATTTACTGCCTAATACAGACAACTCTGCTATAAAGTTCTAGAAAGGCTTATTTAATATATATAGGTTATTAAAGGACTATAATGCCTTTTAGGATAAGTTAATTATTTTATATTATTTATTAAAATTAATAAAAAGTATTATATTAGGTTTTTAATGCTATTAGGCAGGGTTATTAAAACTTTTAATAATAGGATTAAAGTTTTTTTATTATAGTTAATATATATCTCCTTTTAAAAGGCCTATAATATATAAAATCTTTTTAAGTTTAATTAAAAAGATTAATTAATTACCTATAAAAGTAATATTAATTTAAAAGCATTAATTAATATATTTTTACTAGTATTTAATAATATCTTTTTATTTACTATTAAATTACTTAAAAATTTTAATTTAATAATAATTAAATAAATTATTATTTTTAAAGTTTAGCAGTAAAGCTATATTTAAAGCTTTAACCTAAACTTTAATTTATACTTTAAAGTTTTAATTTTTAGCTATTTATTTTAAGACTTTTTACTTAAAAGTGTACTTTTATTTTTCCTATTAAGCTAAGCCTTTATTTATTATTTAATTAAAAAGATAAAACTAGTAATAAAGGTTATTATCTTTAATAATTGCATTTATTAAATATATACAGTTACTATTAACGCTAGATTTTTACAAGGTTTTAAAGAGAAAAAGGAAAGGCGCTAACTCTATAGCAAGGACTATAGTCTATTAGGCCAGGTTAGGTTACAGGGCGAGGTTTAAGGCATTTATATTTATCTCGCTTATAATTAGTTTTTTATAGGTATAGGGTTTAAAGGGCAAGGGCTAGGCTGTAGAGGTGTTATTATAGGTTTAGGAATAAAAGGGGGATTTAAGGAAGTTTATAATTAGTTAAGTATATACCTCGCAACAGCGCAGCCGAGTTAAAGGATAATATAAACTATTACAGTATAGGAAGGCAGGTCAGGGCAAATATTATTATTATACTATAAAGAGCAAGGAAGCCCTAAGGCTTTACAGAAAGCTATAGCCAGGAACGCATTAAGGCCTGGTTATATAACCAAAGCTTATATAACAGGGCGTTAACATTGCGTTACGGTCGGTACCGTGACATAAACTTTAAAAAAGCTTAATTTACTTTAATAAATACTTTTAATAATTAAAAATTAATTATTACCTTTACTTTATAAATAAATAAAAAAAGTAATATATTATCTTCTTTATTTTAACCTTATAACTTTTATTTAAATAGTTTAATATATTACTTATATACTTTCTTTTTAATATATTAAATATAGTTTAAATGCCCTATAATTATTATAATTTATAATTAAAAGTTTAGTATATAATAGTAAAAACCTTTTAGCTTTTTATTTACTTTATTTTTTATTTATTTAAGCTTTTTCTATTATTTAAATATATATATAATTAAAAAGGTTAAAAGGAGAATATAAAAGAAAGGAAAGAGAGGAGTATATAAAATCAGGTAATTAAATCTTTATTATAAAAATAATATTAATATATATATTGACTATACTTTAAGAGTTATTCATTATTTAATAAATTAATGTCTTTTAAAAGTAAAAGGTATAAAGTATATTAATAGGATTACCTTTAAAGAACTAAAAAGGTAAATAAAATATATTTATTAGATTCTTAAATATAAGGTTAAGTAATATAATTTATTATAATATTAATATAAAAAAGGTAAAAGAAATAAATAAACAAAATCTTATAAACGAATTAATAGGTTTTAAAGATAAAATTAATAAAAGGGGGATATTATATTATAATCCAAGTACATTAAAGACTTAATTATAAAATTATAATAAAATATTAAAACCTTTAATTAATTATTAATAGGTTATAGCTATAAATATAATTTTATAAAAAGGATTATTATATAAAACTATAATTTTTAATTATAAGGACTACTATAATTTAAATCATTTAAATATATTTATTATATATTTCTTTTATATATAAAACTAGATATATTATAATTATAAATGTATTTATAATTATAATTATTAATAGATTATATTTATTATAACTGTATATTCTATGGAATTATAAGTATATTACTTCATTTAATATTCATCTTTAACTTTTTTATTAATATAAACCCTGTAAACCTTGGTTTAACTGTTGAGAATTAACCTAGATTATTGTATATAAGTACTATAGTAGCGTAAAGGGAAGTGCTAGAACTACTGGAAAAGTCTATTAAAAGAGACTTAAAGAAAATTCTCCCAGGCCTATAATGTATTAAAATAATAAAGTTATATTAAGCTTTGGTTATATATAGCTTCTAGGAAGCTATATATAATATAGTAATAAAGAAACAATTAAAAGTTTAAGTAGGTTAATAATAGATAAACAATTAAATTATAAATAATCTAATAGCTAAAGGCTATAGAATATCTAGTATATATATAGCTAGTATAGAAGTAATTATATAAATAATAGCTTTATCCTTTATAATAGTCCTTTAATTAGATAATAAAAGTATAGCGGCAGAATTAGGTTTATAGCCTTATTTCTATTTTCCGCAAAATTCATTTATATAGGAAATCGGCTAAATCGACTTAAAGCTATATAAATAAAAAAAGCATTTTAATTAGATTTCCTATCATAGCTATTATAGCTATTATATTAAGTCTAGGGTAGGCGGGGTAACTGGCCCTAGTTTAATTGTTTTTGTTAAAGATAACAGAAATTTCTATAATAATCCAGGTTAGTTTATAACAGTTAAACAAAGGTTTATAGGGTTTATATTAATAAAGAGGTTAAAGATAAATATTATATAAAGTAAGATAATTATAATTGTATGAAATAAGCAGTTTTAATAAATTATATTTATTAATAACTATTTAAGTAATTATATTAATAATTATAATTTAGTTAGTTTTATATATAAAGGAAATATATCATAAATATATTTGAATTATTTAAATTATAGTAATTTTAATAATTTAAGATTATAGTTTTATATAGTACTCCCTTTTATAAAATTGCATTTATAGTTATAATTTATGAATAATTAATTAAAGGTTTTAATATTTTATTATAATCTTATAATTAAGTTTTTAATATAATTAGGTTATAATATAATATCCCTTTTTTATTAATTTTATTTTTCAGGTTTATTAATAGTTTTATAAGTTTTTATTTATTGATTCTTTTACCCTTTATTTATTAATGTTATAATAAATTATATTATTAAACTTTATAGTTATAAATCTAATAAATATATTTTATTTACTTTTTTAATTCTTTTTAAAGGCAATCTTATTAATCTACCTTTTACTTTTTACTTTTAAAAAAATCAGTTTATTAAATAATATATCACTTTTTAAAGTATAGTAAATGTATATATTAAAGCTATTTATACAATAAAGTTTTAATTACTTTACTTTATATACTTTTCTTTTTCTTTTTATGTATATTTTTATATTAACCTTTTTAATTATATATAGATTTAAATAGCAGAAAAGGCTTAAATTAAACAAACACAAAATAAATAAAAAGTTAAAAGGTCTTTACTTTTATTTAATAGAGTATTTGTTATAAATTATAGCAGCTATAAAACATTTAAATTACATTTAATATATTAAAAAGAAAGTATATAAGCAATATATTAAACCCTTTACATAACGGTTATAGGGTTTAAATAAAGTGGATAGTATACTGTTTTTCTATTTATTTAAAAAGTATAGGTAGTAATTAATTATTAATTATTAAAAGTATTTATTAAACTAAATTAAGCCTTTTTAAGGCTTAGTAATAATTTTATAAATTTAAGTCTTTTAATCTTAAAGATTAATAAAACTATTTAAATTTATTTTTAGCGTTTAATAAGTTTTAATAGGTTTTTAAAAGTTATATTCCTTTTTATAGCTTTTTTATTTAATTAAATATTAATATTTATTATTTTCTGCTTTTATAGCTTTGACTTCTTCAATTCTATATTTTCTCTAACTGCAAAAAGTTAAATTAAATCTATAATTGATTTATTTTTTTATTTATTTTATAATACCTTTTTGAATAATAAAATATAAACTATTAAATATATCCAGATACTATTTAATAGTATAAATTTATAAATAACTTATAAAATAACTTTTTTAATTAAATAAAGTTTATGTTTTTTAAATTTTAATTTATTATTTCATTATATTATTTTAATATTTATAGTTTCTTTCTTTAATAAATATTAATGGAAGTAAATTATATTTCGTTTCTTAAAGATTAATCCCATTAACCTATATTTTTAATATACTTTTTTATTTTCTTTTATATAAAGTAACAGTATATTTATATTCTGTTATATAATTACTCTATATTTTTAACTGTAATTTATATTTTATTAATATATAGGCTTTTTTAAATACTTTATATATATTTAATATAAAGCTATAGTTACTATATATAAAGCTAAATCTAGTTACCTTTAGAACCTTACTAGTATAAAATATTTATATAATTAATAGCTTTTTTATTTAATTATTTTAATTAAAGTTAATATAACTTTTTAAATATGCTTTAATAACTTAATAAATGTATTTTAACTCTTTATTAATATGTAATAGGCAATATTAAATTTATAATTTATATTTAATTAACTTATAAGTATTTACTAGGATTTAAATATAAAAGTTAATTTTTGATTAAAAATGATTTTAGGTAAAATTATATAATTAACTATAATTAATTATAAAAATATAGAAACTAGTGTTTTTATATTTATTGCGTTTTTATACAAAAAGAAGTAAAAGTATTTAGTAACTTAACTTATTATTATTAAAATATTATTATATTTTATTTTTGATTTTAATTTAATAAATAATAGTAATTTAATAATACAGTTGTCAGACCACAAATCCTGCAAAAGTAAAGCTCTATACAATCTGCATAGATAAATGACCTTATATGCTATATGACACACCCCCCAGGTGCGATAGTCCTAATAGAGCGCCTGAATTCCCTGTAATCCTATATATTAAAGGCAGGGCGCAGAGGACTTTTTCTGCTAACCTTTTCAATTACCATGGCTGCGGTGCCTAGATCTGGTTAAACTAGGTCTTTGCCTAGATCTAGCTAGATCTAGGATTATTTTAGTGTCTTTTAACTCCTCTAAACAGAGTCGAACTTGCAACCTGGAGCTATATCGGATAATTTCGCGCGAAACGATACCGGGCTCATAACTATCAGACCACAAATCCTGTAAAAGTAAAGCTCTACACAATCTGCATAGATAAGTGACCTCATATACTATGTAACAACAGTTTAATAAAATTAACTTTTATAGTTATTTTAATATTAATAAAGGTTAAAGTTTACTATATAATTTATATTTTAAAGGCTTAGCTATTTTATAAATTATATAATAAGACATAATATTTTAGATTACTTTTTTAAGCCTTTAAAATTTAAAATAACTTTATATTTATTTATAACTTTTATAAATACCTTTATATTTATATATTAAACGTTAATAAACTTCTATAACTATATTCTTTTAAAGTATATTTAAAATTTAAATTCTTTTTTATTATTAGGTTTTTTTATTATTAAATTTTATATCTTATAAGAATTTATTATTATTTTAACTAATATAATGCTTTTTAATATATTAAAGTATAGTATTATTATTAAATACTTTATATATAGCTTTAAGTATTATTTATTAATAATATTTTTCAAAGGTTTATTTTAAAATTTACTTAATATATTTATTTTCTTTTTAATTATAATTAACTTATTTATTATCTATATTTATATATTTATTTTTAAATCCTTTTTAATAAATTAAACTATAATTAAATTTTAAAAGGTATTTTATATAATAGATTTATCTTTTAAAAAGTTATTAAACTATTATAACGTATATAATAGTTTCATAGCTTTTAATAAATTATTAATAATAGTTTATAAATTTTAAAAATCTTAAAACCTTTTTAACTATTATAGGTATAAACTAATCTTTTATTACTTATACTTTTAATAAATATATATAAATCTCTTTAAAAGTAATAATATATGTTCGAAAGGTAATTTTCTATATATAAATTTTATGTTATTCTAATTTTATAAATAATTTAATATTTTATAGTATTTATAATACTTTATTAATATATACTTTCTATTCTTTAAAGGTATTTAAAAATATTAAAATATTATTTAAATAAATAATTATAAAGATATTAAAGTATCTTTCTAATATATTATTAATTATCTTTTAGAATATTATAAGGCTATTAATAAAATTCAAAGGTATAATTCAACATTTAAATAAACTATATTTAATTTAAAATATAGTTATTTATTTATATTATTTTTTAATTTAAATAAAGTTATATCCCCTTTTAAGATTTAATACTATAAATTACTTTCTTTTATATAATTTATCCTATAATTCTATAATTAATAATAGTAAGGTATTATCTTTAATAATAGCTTTATTAAACTCTTAGTAATTTATAATTAACTATAATTTACCTGTTTTTCTTAATATAAATATAATAAAATAGCCTACTATTAATAAAAAGGGTTAAATATATCCTTTAATTAATATATTATTTAAATAATTATATAAGCTTTTAAGCTTTTTTTTCTTTCCATTATAAACTTTATAAAAAGTAATATTAATATTATTTTTAAGTTTAATTATATAGTCTTATTAACTGTATTTTAATAGCTTTATATTAAGTATTTCCTTAAATAGTTTATTATACTTTTCGTATCTTTCAAAGATATTTTATAGTTATTTTAATAATACTGCTATTTTAAAGCTTTTTATTTCAAGTATTTTATTAATATTATTAAATACCTTTTATAAAAACGCAATTCTTCCTTTAAATTTTCTTTTTTTTTACTTTATTTAACTTTTATTTTTAAATAAATTATTTTTATAAATAAATTAAAAGTATCCTTTTTAATTCCCTTTATCAATTTATTTAAAGCTTTTATATTTTAAACTTTCTTTTTTATAGCTAAGTCTTTTTTAATAGTGTTAATTATTAAAAAAGCTTTATTATTCCGTTAATAAAGCTAGCTATTCTTTTAGTTAATATTAAAGCTATTGTATTTTAATTAAAAATAATTAAAAATCATTTTATATTTATTAATATTTATTACAGTTTAAAAGGTATCATTTATTCATTATTACCTTATAGCCCTTTTATAGGTAATATTAATTATTCTTTAATTCTTTTTATTTTATATAAGTTTTACAGTTATTAAAACTCTTTAAACTAAATACTATTTTCTTTTATTATAAAAAGTTTTTTTATAGGTAATAAAATCAACTTAGTTCTTATATAGCCTATTTATAATTTAATTAATTTGTTTATTTTTTATAATAAGTTTATATTTAATATATATTTATATTTATTACTTTTAAACTTTCTTTTATAGGTAAATAATATACTTATCCTTTTAGCAGTGTATATAGTCTACGAATAAATATAAAGTATAATACTAATTAATTATATATATTAATCTTTTAATTTACTTTATTATATAAAATATACTTTAAGCTATTGCATTTTAAGTAGTATTATTAGTTGTATTAAAACCATTTATTATAATAAAAGTATTATTTTATTAATTTGTTTTAGTAGTAAATATAATATCTTTTAAATTTATATCCTTTAAATCTTTATAGCTAACAATATTCTTTTAAAGTTTTAATATTTAATTTAATTATAATGATTTTAAAGTTTTAATATTTTAATTTTATATTTATTTTATAAAGTAAAATAGGATTTTAATTAAAAATATATTATATTTTACTTTCTTTTAAAAGTAAATTATATATTTATATATAATATAAATAACTTAAAATATAATATAATACTTGTTATAAATAAGGCTATTTATAGTATAGTCTTTTTATCTATAAACATATATAAGTTCTCCTTATATAGTTAAAGCAGTTAAAACTACTTTAATAGCTAGTTGATTATTGGCTTTATTTTATATATAAAGCTATTTATATAAATATAAATACATTTAATTTTATTACATATTTATAGTAATTTCTCTAACTATCTAAAAGTAATATGTATTTGAATTGTTTTCAAAGTTATTATATATTAATAATATATTTTCTAGTTTTAAAAATATAATAGTATATAGTAATAGTTTATATTATACAAGGTTATTTTCATTTTTATTATTAAAGTTACTGCTCTTAATTTATTTTTTATTGCTTATAGTAATTTAATTAAAATATTGATAATTAATTATAGTAATTATTCATTTATTTAAAACATTATTATATTTACTTAACTTTATAAAATTACAATTTAGGTTTTATTCTATTAAATTATCTAGGTATAGTAAATATTTATTTACTTCATTCTTTTTAAATATACCTTTAAAAATTAGACTTAAACTTTCATTAATATCCCTTTTAGTTTATTATAAGTATTCTTTTAAATTATTTTAAATATTATCTGCTTTCACTTTTATTAGATTTATAAATGAAGCAGCTATTATTATAATGTATAGTTTAGTTAAATAACATATAATTAATAGCTTTTAAAATTATATTAACCTTTTATTTAAATTTTAATATAGGCTTTTAAAGTTTATTAGTTTTTAGCTTTTATAAAGGTTTATACTCCTTTAAAAAGTATTTTAGTTTATTATAGTTATAAAAAATAACCTTTACTTTCCCTTTTTAATAGTATTTGAATTTATGGAATTAAACCTTTTATTATTAAAGCTAATAATATATTTCTATTACTTTTTACTTTAATTTATATATCTTTAATATTCATGAATTTATTTAAATTACTATTATTCTTTTTCTATATTTAATTAAAGTTTATAAAGTAAATTATCTATATTTATATATTTTTTAACAAATTTAATAATACCTTATTATAAAGAAATTTATAAATTTCCCTTTTAACTTTTACTTTAAATTTATTATAAAAGTATTTACTAAAAGTAAGGCTCTTTTATTGAACCTTAAAGGTATAGCTTTTAAAATATATAATATAATTGACGTATTTTCTTTTTTAAATTAAGTTTATAAATTTACTTTATATTTATTTATTAGTTTTACTTTTATTATTAAAGAAATCCCTTTAAATAAATTTAAATTACTTTAAAGTATTGCCTTTAAGCTATTTAGCAGTTAAAAGGACTTTATCAGTCTTTATATTAAAGCTAGTTAAAAAGTAGGTAAAGTAGTTATATCATTAAATAAAATATAATTAAAGTATTATAGTACTTTTATTAAAAGCCTTAAAAGGCTATATTTTAACCCATTCTTTTAAATCTTTTAAAGGTTAATTCCCTTTATAGTTTAATATATTGTTTAAAGTAAATGCAGGCAGTATTTAATTCTATAAGTTTATAATAGTTATTTACTATTGCTAAATGATTTAATTAAATTTAATATTTTTAATAATTAAATATTAATAATATTACTTTTATTTTATATAATTACCTTTTATATATTAAAAACCTTTTCTTATATAAATATATAGTTATTTTATTTTATTCACTTTATTTTTATTTTTACTTTTATATATATTATTATCTTTATTATTATTATATATTTAATAAAAAGACAAAGTAAAAGGTAAATTATTAAAATTATTAAAAGAAGATACTGCAGCAGATATATTTACAGTATTATTTAAAATATTTAATAGCCTTTTAAATTAAAGTTATTAATATATAATAATCTAAATTAGTTTTTAACAGTTAAATTAAAGTTTATAGGGTTTAGATTAATAAAAAGGTTAAAGATAAATATTAAGTAAAGTAATATAGTTTTAATTTTATAAAATAAACAGTTTTAGTAAATATAATTTATTAATAACTATTTAAATAATTATATTAATAATTATAATTTATTTAGTTTTATATATAAACGAGATATATAATAAATATACTTAAATTATTTAAATTATAATAATCTTGATAATCTAGCATTATAGTTTTATATAATTATCCCTTTTATAGGATTACACTTACAGCCGCAATCTATTAGTAATTAGTTAAAGGCTCCGATATTCTACCGCGATCCCGTAACAAGGTCTTCGATATAGTCGGGTTATAACAAGTTCCTCACTTATACTAAAGTTCCTCCTAAACTCGGTCCTAGTGTTGGGCCTAATTCCAGGTCTAGCCAAAACAGGAAGGTTATCTATTTACATTGAAATCCTTGCTTTTTAGCCCTCTTTTTTAATATTATAATAATAGGAAATTAAATAATAAAGCTTTTTAAATAAGTAAATTAATTTTAAATAGCTAAAATAAATATATTAACTGCCCTTTAACTTTATTTTTTACTTTTTTTTTTAATTATTACTAGTATTAATATAGCTTTAATAAATATTATACGTTTTATATATTCCTTTTATAGTATACTTTTATTAATTAATTGTAAAGTTATACAATAAAAATCCTCTATTTATTAAATATAGTTATAGTTACCTTTTAAACGTAATTTATTATAATATTAGTTATCTTTAAGCAGCTATACCTACTACTACTTTTATACTAACTCCTACTTTAGCTTTTACTTTTACTTTTATACTAGCTAATTTAACTTTTATTATTACTTTTATACCTATACTAGCTAGTTTAATTACTTAGCCTCTTTTTTATTTAAAGTTAAGGCTTACTATAAATTATAAAGAAGCCTTTATTAAGCTGCGCGCTACAGTATTTTTATTAGCTCCTTTTCCTTTTACTTTTACTTTCGCCTTTACCCCTATTACTGCTGTTACTACTTTAATTACTGATCCTGCTGCAGCTGCTTTTATAGCAGTGTTTACTTTTATCTTTACTTTTATTACTGCCTTTACTGCTATACTATTATCCCCTTTTTATAAAGGCTATTTAAACTTAATAATTGCTAGTAAAAGAGATTCTTTTTAATTTATTACTATTACCTACTTTTAATAGTATATTATTTATTTTAATAGTAACTTTTAGTATACTTTTTAATCTTTATTTTTTATTTTTACTATATTACTTTAATTACTTTTATAGTTTATAATTATTTAATGTTTATATTAATTATATATGAGCTCTTTTAAGCTATAAATAATAAGAAATAATTAAAGTAATATACTATTTTTTAATTCAATATTTATAAGTTAATATAATTAAATAAGAATTTAATATAAAAAGGTATTATACTTTTAATTTAATTTCTTAAAGGAAGAGGATTTAGTTTATATTAAAGAATTAGCTGCTTTAAATACCTTTAATAATAATAGTCTTTATGCGCAGGTATATATAAGGTAAAAGACTTGAAGTAATCAATTATTATAGTAATGGGGTATACCTTTTATAGTAAATAGCTTATATTTTAAAATTAAATAGTTTTTTATACTTTTATATTTTCTATTCTGGTAATTATATGTCTAGTAAATTTAATAATAGTTTAAAGTGCTTAAAGCGCTATTCAAACAGGCTTTAAGAGGCCTATTAACAAATATAAAGTTAATAGACAGATAAAGAATTGAAGATAATCTTTTTTAATATTGCTATTAAAGTTATAGATTTTATATATCAATATAATATAGGCAAGTATTAATTTATATATATTCTTTTATTATAAAGTATATAGTTTATTAATTATTATAGTTAATATTTAAATTAACGCTAAAATTAGATTTTATTCTTTAAAAAGCGTAATATAAACTTCTTTCCTTTTTTACTATTTAAATAAAAGTGAATAATTTAGCTTTAATTATAAGTATATGAATAGTATTTTAATATATAGTATTTTATAAAAGAGAATTTAAAAAAAGTATAATAAAATACTTTTAAGATAATCTTTAAGTATTTATATTATTAATAAAAAGGTATTACTGAACGTAGTTAAAATTTATATATTACTTTACCTTTAATGTTAAAGAGTTAAAAAGTATTATATATATAAATAGTAAATTAATTAATTAAAAGCTTTAATATACTTTTTATTAAATTTAATTAAAAACTATAATAAAGTTAAACTATTAGATACTATATTTAATTTCATTATAATACCTATATAAAGTATAAATTTTACTTTTTTTTAATATATTTTAATTGCTATTCTTATACTTTATATTATAGCTTTTTTAAACTTTATAATTAATATTAAAATTATATAAGCTATATTTTATGATTAAGCTTAAATTAGTTTATAATGTTTTTAAAACAGACTTTATAAGAAAAGTATATTTTATACTTTTTAGAGTTTTAAATAATTTTAATCTTTAAAACTACTATATATCTCTTTTACTATAATGCTTATACTTTACTTTTAAAGTATTTAATAGTTTAATATAAAAAGCTTTATCATTATAATATTATATAATTAAAATATTACTTATTTAAAATATAATAAAAGTCTTTTAAGCTTTATTATAAAGACAATAAAGTTTTTTAAAGTTTAAGATTAACCTTTATTACTTTAAAGTAAAAGATAGTTTATTAAATTATAGTTTTAGTAAATCCTTTAGCTTATATAAAGCTTTAATAAACTTTAAGTATATATTTAACTACTTAAACCTTTAAGCAGCTTATATATAATTAATATTAAGATTTTATTTTTTAAAATAATGAAGAAAGTGTTTTTAATATTATACTATTTTAACTTAAAATTAAATTTTACTATAAAAGTAATAAATATATAAAATAAATATACTATTAAAATAGCTATATATATATTCTTTATTATAAAGGGCTTTTATAAATCCCTTTAAAAAATAAATTAAACTCTATAGTATTTTAAATTTCTATTTTAATTAAACTTATATATAAAAACCTAATATATAAATAATAGCTTTATTTTTGCCTTAAACTATAATATCTTCTATTAAGTCTTTTTTATATATAAAGTATTAATTTTATTATATATAGTTTATTTAAACCTATCTTTCAATAAATATTTTATAAACTTCTTTTAGTCTTTTAATAGTTTTATTAAATGTTTTTAATAAATATTTAATTTATTAAAAGTAACATTCTTTTAAAAGGAAGCTTTATATTTTATTACTATATTAAAAATAATGAATATTATTATTATACTCTTTAATTTACTATTTATTAACCTTTATTAATTAAATGGCAGTTAATATAATATTAACTTAAAAACCTTTATAATTATTAAATATATACTAGGCTTATTATTTTTAAAAGTAATACTCAAAGTATATATTTTAATTTTATATATTAAAAAATATTTATTATCCTTTTTATAGGTTATTCCCTTCCAAGTTTCAAGCTTTTATAAATCTTAACTATTACTTTACTACTTAGAGGATTCCTAGTTAACTTTTCTTTTAAAATCTACTTTTTTATTATAAAAGTAAATAGATTCTTATTATATTAATTTACCTTTATCCTTTATAAATAATTACTTTATATTAATTATTATACCTTTAATATTAAAAACTATTTTCTTACTTTTAAGCTTTTATTAAAAAGTTATTATATACTTTTAAAAGTATTACTTTCTTTCCCTATAGGCGCGCTAGTTTTATTTATAAAGATTAATCATTTTAAAGTAATTTTTAATATTCAAAGTCTAAAAGCTCTTTTTAAGTATATTAATAGTTTAGCTTAAATAGTTATTAAGTTAAGAGTAATACTTTAAAGTTTATTTACGTTTAAAAGTAAACTTTTTACTTTTTTATTACTTAAAAAATACTTTTTACTATAAAGATATATATAAAAAGAAGTAAAAACTTTAATTTTATCGTTTTAACTTTTTTTTAAATAGTTTATTTAATTAAACTATAATAAATTTATTTATAATTGCCTTTTTACTGTTAAGAAAGGTGTTTTTATTAAATTATATATTCTCTATAATAATTAGTTTCCTTAAATAAAGCAATTAAATATAATATATATTATTTATAATATATTCAATAAAATATTTAATGAAGCCCTTACGTTTAATTTTAAATTGTTTTTTATTTTAATCAACTTTATAGTTTCTATTTTAATATATAAACGCAATAGCTATATATATAAATCTTATTTTAATTTAACTGTAAATCTATAAAAAGCTTTTTATTAATAAAAAAGTAACATTATAAAACTATTACTTTAATTTATTAATTAATCATATTATTTTAAATATATATAATAAACTTATATTCATAAAACATATTACTGCTTTAGCGCTCTTAAACTATAAATCATTTAAAAGATTAATGTGGTTAATTATTTTAATTAATTTAATTATAATTTCCTAGCCTATATATTTCAATATACTATTTAACTTATAAATATAAAAGGGTAAAAGCTTTAAAATTATTCCTTTTTTATTTACTTAAAGCTAATATTATATAACAACTTTCATTACTATTATAGTTCTTTTATTATTTTATATAATATAACATATAAAAAATATTATATTATATTTTAATTATATTTATAAAGTTGAAAAAACTATTGAACACAATAATATACTTTTTATTTAATAAAGAGTATATATATAACTATATATTATATATATCTTTAAATATTAAAATATAAAAGTAATATAAAGAAATAAAGTTTATATTAAAGAAATAAAAAGTTAAACTTATACTTTAATATATATATAATAATACTTGAGTTAGCTATATTAATATAAAGTATATTATTATACTTTATAAACTAAGCCTTTATATTATAAAGCTTTAAAGTTAATATAATACTAGTATAAAACCCTTTTACTATAGTAATATATATAAACTTAATAAAATATATAATTCCTCTTAATAAATTATAAAAAGTATTTTTAATTAAATAATATCCTTTTTTTAAGATTTAATATTTAATTATAGCTATTTTAATATTATTATCTTTTATATTTAAAGTCAAAAAGTTAAAAATAAAAAAAGGGTTTATTATTTATTAAATAAATAATACTCTAAATATTAAAAAAGGTATATTATAAAAGTCTATAAAGTATACCCTTTACTTTTATATATATTAAAATATTTATTATATATATAATAGAATTCTTTTCTTTTTGACAAAGTAAATCTAAGGAAATTAAAGTTATTTAAAGGTATAGGCTTTTTCCTTTTTTAATTTATAAAAATAACTCTATACCGCTTTATAAAAGCTTCTTACATAAAATATTTTATTTATCTTTTCAAAAGCGCGCGCAGATTATATTTATTTACTTAAAAAAGAGTTTATACTTCCTTAACTTATTTAGCTTTCTAGTAAATATACCTTGAACTTTACTATATTTTAATACTGCCTAAATATACTTTTTAGAACTATATAAATAATCTTTACTAATAGATATATTAAAGTATAAATGATAGTTTAGTATTATATTATTTAAGTAATTATTAAATATTATATATTATATTCTTTATATTACCTAATAAGAAATAATTAAACTAATTAAAAGTATAAATCCCTTTTATTTTATTACTTTTAATTAATATATTTATATAATATAAATAGTATATAATAAAGTTTAAAGTATAATAAACTTTAATAGCTTTTAAAAATATTAATTTAAAAGATATTTGTCTAGTTTTAAAAAGCTTATATTAAATACTATATATATATAATTAATATATATATTATACTTTCAGGTTTATACTTTTATATACGGCTTTATATAAAATATCTTAATAAAAATATATATATTTCTTTAATTATTTCTTTATATAAAGAAAAGTATTAGTTAAGCTTTTTCATAATTTAATAAATAAAAACCTAAATCTATATGTTATTTTTACTACTATTATTATCTTTATTTACTTTTATAGTAATTAACTATAAATATTTTACTTTTAACCTACTTAAAGCTAAACTATAAAAGTTATAGTTAATAATCTTTTAGATTTACCTATATATTATACTTTTAATTTTCCTTTTTTTATATTTATATTTACAGTATTTTAATACTTTTAAAGTAAACTATTATAATAGGCTATAATTTTATTAATATTACCTTTATCTTTAAATTCAGTCATTGCCTTTTCCTCTACTTATATAACAGTAAATATTAAAAAAGTAAAAGAATAATCGCTTAGCTTTTTAAAGAAATTTAAATTAATCCTTTTCTATACTTCAACAGTAATTATATAATTTATAAAAACAGTTATCTATTTAATCTATTACTTTAATAATTTAAGCCAAAGGTAAATCTCTTGTATTATTTATTATAAAAAATAAATTCTATAGTATAAAGGAAAAGATAATATTAAATAAAGGATTCTAGTAATTTAATTAAAGTTACTACCTAGGCTTATAACTATAATAAAACGCAATATAGCTATATAAAGTATAGAGAAAAAGGATTAGGCTTTATTCTATTAAAGAATATACTATAATAGCTTTACTATATATATATAGTTAATATAAAGGAAAGGGTAAAATATATATATTATAAGCGCCTATATAGTTTAATATATCGCTTATATAGTATATATATTAGCTTATATCTGATATATAAGCAGATTTAAGCTCCTTAGCGCTTAGTAAGCGCTAATAAGCAGTAGGTCCTTAGCCTACCTAACCCAATAATAAATTATTAATTTTACAAATACCTTTATAATTCTTATATTAAAAAAGGGTAATAAATTCTAAATATATATTAATTTATGGTTATACTTTTTTAGAATATATATAATATGTTGATATATTTTAAATTTATAAAGTATTGTTATTCCTTTATTTAAGATGATAATAAAATTATAATAGCTTTAATAACTTTTATTTATAAAGAATAAAAAAGCTTTTTAATAAAAGTTTAATACTTTTAAAGCTTTTTAATAATTTAAAATAACTTCAAAGTTTTTTTTTTAATATATTACTATTTTAAAGTATCACTTTATATAAAAATAAATATATTAAATTATTTAATTAAAGTAATATTAATTTAATAAATAGAATAGTTGATACTTTATAGTATAGATATTAAAGAAGCTAAATAGCTTTTAATTATATTATTATATTTTGAATATAAAGTATTTGATTATTATTAAAGCTTTTTTAAAAATAAAAATATTATTTAACTCATATAAATATAAACACTTAAATTATAATATATTACCTTCCTTATTATTAGTTTATAAATAAATAAAACCCTTTATATTAATAGGTAAAAGCTTTTAATAAATTAACCTTATTAATAGTTTATATTAATAGTTTAATTTCTAAACTTTTATTTAATTTAAAGGATTATAGTAAGGCTATATATTAACAATTTAATAGTAATTTTAATATTACAAAAGCTAATAGTTGATATAAATTAAAAGGATTTCTAATAGTATGTTATAATAATTAAAAATATATAAAGTTAGTTATAAATAAATATAATAATCCGGGTTAATTCTTAATAGTTAAAGTAAGGTTTATAGGTTTATATTAATAGAGAGGTAAGCGATAAATATTAAATAAAGTAATATACTTACAATTCTATAAAACAGGTGGTTCTCATAAATGCAATCACTTAATAAGTTTTTAAATAACTATATTAAATAAACAATAAGCCAGTTATATATATATAAAAGATATAACTGTAAATTACCTTAAATTATATTTATTTTCCTAATAACTTATAGTAAATCTTTCTATTAATGTCCTAGGATTACTTTATAGTCCATAGTAACCTAAATAATTTAATATTAATTAATTTATTTATTTAAGGTTCCTTTAAGTATATACTATATGATATTCTTATGATGGTTGGGTTATAATATAATATCCCCCTCCCATTAACTTTATTCCTAAAACCTATTAATTCTTTTATAAATACTGTTAGCCTTTATAGTTTATAAATATAATACTTTAATTATATATTTTATTTTTTCTATTAATAGAATATTAAGTTATATAATAAAATTCTATTTGTATAAAACTATATAGCGCTTAACTCTTTTTTTATTAATTAAAGCTATTAGTAACTTTATTATACTTTATTTATTTTACTATAACTATTATCTTTTTTATAAAATAATTACAGATAATTTATATTATAGTAAGTATATATAATAAAGTCGTTTATATAATACTTTTAGTATTATACTTTTTATAGGTTTATTTTTTATTAAGTTTATTTCTTTTTTTTATTTATAGTATAATATAATATATAATTTTAAGAAAGTAAAAAAGAAAATAAAGAGAAAAAGAAACTAAAGTTTATTTACTTTATATTTAATAAAAGATAAATAAAGCCTTTATAAAACTTAATATATTTAAAATAATAGTATTAATCCCTAATATTTTATAGTTATAAAATACTTTACTATAGTCTTAAATCTTCAAATAAATTAAAGAAAGTAAAATATTATAAAGTAAAAGCTACTATTAATATACATTCTTTTAAAGCCGTTAATATAATTAGTCAAACTGCTTTTAAGCTGTTTAATGTATTATAAATAGGTTAAGACTTTAATAGAATTATTATAAAGCTATTTAAGAATATTGAAAATATTCCTTGAATTCCTAAAAGTTATATTCCTTTCCATAACCTTTCTAGTTTATTAAATATTAGCGTTTATTATTTATTATTTTTTATAGCTTTAATCTCTTTAGCTTTAAACTTTTCTTTCACTAATAAAACCTTAATTATGTCTATAATTAGTATATATACTAGTTTATTTTATAATACTTTTTCAAATAGTAAATATAAAATATTAAATAGATTTAAATATTATTTAATAGTATAAGTTTATAAATAACTTTTAAAATAACCTTTTTAATTAAATATAGTTTAAGTTTCGTTAAATTAACCTTAATAATTTAATTAATATATTTTATTTAACTATTAATTTATAAGTACTATATAGTATTAAACTTATAATTATATTTAATTAATTTATAAATATTTGTTAAAAGTTAAATATAAAAGTTAATTTTTAATTAACTATAATAAATTATAGAAATATATAAAGTAATATGTGTATATTTATTACTTTTTTATATTAAAGGAAATAAAACTATTTAATAAATTAATTTATAATTATTAAAATACTATTATATCTAACCTTTAATTCTAATTTAATAAATAATAGTATTTTAATAATAAATCTTAATAAAATTAATTGTTATAATTATCCTAATATTAATAAAAGTTAAACTTTATTATATAATTTATATTTTAAATATTTAATTATTTTATAAATTATATAGTAAAAAATAATATTCTACATTACTTTTTTAAATCTTTAAAACTTAAAATACCTTTATATTTATTTATAAGCTTTATAAATACTTTTATATCTATATACTAAATATTAATAAAACCTTATTACTATATTCCTTTAAAGTGTATTTAAAATTTAAATCTTTTTATTTATATATTAGATTCCTTTTTTATTAAACTCTATATCTTTTAAATTTTTATTTTTATTTTAAATAATAGAATATTCTTTAATGCATTTAAGTATAGTTATAACAAACCATTATACTATTACGCTAACAGGCAAAAGAATAAGCTAATAATCGCATATATAGCAATTATTATAACAGTACTAACTGTATATAAGGGAAACATGCTCGGAACGTAACATAATATCCCTCTCTCTTAGGGCTTATCCTTAAACCTAAAGCAATGACCAGATAGGGTGAACGACGTCCTATCCTTCAGGTCCATACAGTTGTTCTATCCCCTAAACGCATACTGTAGTACCTGCCTAAATACTGCCATATAGCGGGCTTATTAGTGGCAGAGGTCTTTAAATTGCGGAACACCAACACAATTCAAACCCGAGGCCACCAGCTATATACAATTATTATATAATAAACCATTATACTATCACGCCAATAGGCAAAAGAATAGGCTAATAATTGCATATATAGCAATTATTATAACGGTACTAACTGTATATAAAGGAAATATACTTGGAATATAATAATAGTATTATTATTTAATACTTAATATATATATTATGACCCAAACATGCAGCTATGCATATATATATTATATATTGATATACGTGACCTGGACTGACAGCTATATCGCAGTCCCTAGTTCTTATACTATAGTCCGCGCTTTTAAAAGGTTAGTCTATAACTTAAAGATAATTAGTCCTTAGTATATCTCCTTTATATATAAGACTAAATAAGCTACAATTATTTAATATAGTTACTTAAATAATCATTAATAATTGCATTTATTAGAACTGCCTATTCTATAGAATTATAACTATATTACCCTGCTTAGTATTTATCTTTAACCTCTTTATTAAGATACACCTATAAACCTCGGTTTAACTATTGAAAAAGAACCCAGATTATTATACGTTAACGACTTTTATTTAGAAAGCCACTAAAAGTTTCAAGTAATAGTGTAAGTATATTTACTGTAATATCCTTTTCTAACAATTTACCCTCTATTCCACCTCCTCGCTAAAGGCAGGATAATAATAGAAAAAATAATATAAGTAAAAGCAAAGATAAAGATAAAGTCAATAAAATAAAATCACTATATATTTGTATAAAGGAAGCCTTTGAGTATATAAAAGCCTTTTATATAGAATAAAAGTAACGCTATTAGTATTTAATTACTAAAAACGCTAAGCTTAATTAAATAATTTACTAATAATAAATAACCATTATAAAGTTACAGAATTAAGTATTACCTGCACCTGCTTTAAACCCTATATTAAACTATAAAAGAAACTGACCATTAAAGGACTTAAAAGAGTAATTTAAAATATAGCCTATTAAACCCTTTAATAAAAGTATTATAGCATTTCAACTGTTTTTTACTTAACTATATAACTACTTTACCTACTTTTTAACTAGGCTTAATATAGAAATTAATAAAGTCTTTTTAACTGCTAGATAATTTAAAGAAAATGCCTTAAAGTAGTGTAAACCTACTTAAAGGGATTTCTTTAATAATAAAAGTAAAGCTAATAAGTAAACTTAACTTATATTTACCAGCTATAATTAATTTAAGTAAAAATTAAAAAATATCTTTACTAATATTAATAAAGAATATACTATAGAAAATAAACTTATAAACTAAATTTAAAAAAGAAAATGCTTTAACTATATTATATACTTTAAAAACTATATTTTTAAAGTTAAATAAAAAGAATTCTGCCTTTATTAAATGCTTTTATAATAAATTTAAATTAAAAGTTAAAAAAGAAGTTTATATATTCTTTTGTAATAAAAGTATTATTAAATTTATTAAAAAATATATAAATGCAGATAATTTACTTTATAAACTCTATTTAAATATAAAGAAAGGATAATAAGAATTTAGATAAGTTTATAAATATTAAAAATATATAAATTAAAGTAAAAAGCAAGAAAAATATATTATTAGCTTTAATAATAAAAAGCTTAATTAAATAGATTTAAATATTCTTTAAAAGAGAAAGGTAAAGGTTATTTATTATAACTATAATAAGCTAAGATATATTTTAAAGGACTATAAAGCTTTATAAAAGCTAAGAACTAATAAACTTTAAAAGCCTATACTAAAACTTAAATAAAAGGTTAATATAGTTTTAAAAGTTACTAATTATATATTATTTAACTGGAATATATACTATAATAATAGCTGCTTTATTTATAAATCTGGTAAAGATAAAAGCAGATAATATTTAAGATAACTTAAAAGAATATCTATAATAAACTAAAAGGGATATTAATTAAGATTTAAATCTTTAATTTTTAAAGATATATTTAAAGAAGATAAAGTAAATAAGTATTTATTATACCTAGATAGTTTAATAAAATAAAACCTAAACTCTAGCTATATAAAGTTAAATAGGGATAATAGTATTTTAAATAAATAAATAATTACTATAATGAATTATTAATATTTTAATTAAATTACTGCAGGCAATAAAAGATAAACTAGCAGTAATAACTTTAATAATAAAAATAAAAATGACCCTTTATAATATAGATTATTATAATATAATACTATACTTTTAAAACCAGAAAATATATTATTAATATATAGTAACTTTAGGAATAAGTTAAATAAGTATTACCTTTATATAGTTAAAAGAATTACTATAAGTATATTACTAGACAGGATATATTTACGCCTATATAAACAGCTCTATATATAAAATAAAGCTAATAATAAAATAGCTATTAAAGCAATTCTAGCTGCCCTAGCTATATAAGCGGAACCTATATATAGTTACAGATAAAGAGATTACACTATAAATAACCCTATTTATAAAAAGCACTACGCTAAATCTTAAGTTATTTATATTATAAATAGCTATATAGTATACTTCTATAAGAAAGTAAAGTATAATATATTCTTAATTAAAATCCTATTTTATCCTATAAAATAAATATAAAATTATAATACTTTCAAAAAATAAATTATAACTATATAGTATTAAGACCTTAAGGTTATTATTATTAAATTAAACACCAAAACCTTAAAGGAATACTATTAGCTACAAAGATTTGAAAAGTGTAAGTTTAAAGGATATTATATCTATTGCCAGGAAATATTAATAAAATAGCACTTCCACTATAATAAAAGGTTTAAATATAATTAATAATACTACTTAAAGTATAATAGCTTAAGGTATATTATATATAAGTAAAATAAATTAAGGGAATAGTATATATAATAAGCTAATAATACCCTATACTTATCGCTAAACTATATATACTATTAAAAGGATAAATGTATTATTTACTTATAAGAAAAACTTTAAGAATAGCGAATATAGAAATATATAAAATATAAACCTGCCTTAAAAGATAAAAAGATTAATTAGATTATAAAAGAGCTATATTGAAACTAGTTTAATTTTATTACTTATAAAGGAACTGCCTATAATAAAAAAAGGTAGCATTTACTTTAAAGAACTTTAATTAACTGCGAAATTTATATAAAATAAAAGAAAATTAAGAAATAATTAATATTACCTGTAAAAGGGCTATAAAGCAATAATTAATAAATTATATCTTTTAAAATATTAAATAATAAAAGTAATAATAAAGATTTACTATATCTTAAGTTAAAGATAATAGTTAAAGGATATTAGCTATCTATATTAATAGATAGTAAAGTAATAGGCAATTTTATTATACCTATAACTATAAATCGCTTATGGTTACTTTAAAAAAAGAAAACTAAACTGTATTAACTTTATTAAGCAGAAAAGGGAGCCTTTACATATAATAATAGATAAGTTAAGTAAAAGATTAATTATTTTAAACTTAAAATCGCTAAATATAAAAAAGTAGTTTTTTATAATATAGTAAATATTAATAAATATAATATTATTCTCGGTTATCTTTAATTAAAATATAATAACCTTAATATTAATTAAGAGAATAGCTAGCTTTATTAGTGTAATAATACAGTTTCCTTAGTAATTGAAACTATTAGAAAGGATTTAGCTATAGGAAGAAATCCTAAAATATAAAATCTTTAAATAAGCTAATAAAAGGAATTCAGAAAGTTACCTTTAATTTAATTACAGAAATAATCCACCTAGGAATAAAGTTTAAATAAAATAAAGGGAAAGATAAATAAATCTAAAGAATAATTGCCTTTTTATAGAAAATATTGAATAATATAAATAAAATACTTAAAATAAAAAGCCTTAAAGCAGTAATATTGCTAAAATAACTATAAAATATCTTTAAGAAATACTAGAAGTATAATAGATTATTTAAAGAAATACTTAATATAAAGCTATTAAAGTACAGTTAATAAAACTATATAATTAAGCTTAAAAATAAAGTAAGCACTACCTTTTATAAAATTTATAATTTAAATAAAAAGGAGCTTAAAAGCTTACGCGACTATTTAAATAATATATTAGCTAAAGGGTATATTTAATACTCTTTATTAAAAGTAGGCTATCCTATTATATTTATATTAAAGAAAAGAGGTAAACTATAGTTAATTATAGATTACTGATAGTTTAATAAAGCTACTATTAAAGATAAAACTCTACTACTGTTAATTATAGAATTGCGGGATAAACTATATAGGAAAAAGTAATTTACAGCGCTAAATCTTAAAGGCGCTTAGAACTTTATCTAAATTAAAGAAAAATATAAATAAATAACCGCGTTTTAAATTAAATACAGCTTATTCAAATACCTAATTATACCTTTTAGTTTTATTAACGCCCCTGTAATATTTTAAAAAATAATTAATAATATATTAAAGAAGTACTTTAATATCTTTATAGTTATTTACTTAAATAATATTTTAATCCTTTTAAATACCTTTAAGAAATATAAAGTATATATCTATAAAGTATTATAGATATTATAAAATGCTAAATTATTTATAAAACTGAAAAAAATGCGAATTTTATATATAAAAGGTTACTTTTTTAAAGTATATTATAACCTGTAAGGAGATTTATATAAATCTATTAAAAATATAAGCAGTAAAAGACTAGCCTATACTTATAATATTTAAAGAAGTCTAAAGCTTTTTAAGATTTATTAACTATTATTAATAATTTATTAAAGGCTATAAATGTATTATATAAACTCTCTATAAATTTATTAAAAGAAATTAAAAGTTTTTATAACTATTAAATATATAAAAAGCCTTTAATAAATTTAAATAGCTTATCTCGGAAAAACTTATATTTATTATATTTAACCTATTTAAAGAAATAAAAGTTAAAATAAATAGTTTTGACTTTATTATAAAAGCTTAATTTAATTAAAAGGATAAAAACAGTAAATTACACTTTATTACCTTTTATTTTTAAATACTATATAGCGCAAAACTAAGTTACTTAATATATAATAAGAAATTCTTTACTATTATTTTTATATTTAAAGAATAGTAATATTACTTATTAAAAGGAATATATAAAGTTAAACTATATATTAACTATAAGAATATTATATACTTCGCGATAGTTTAATAACTCTTTAAAAGATAGATTTACTATATAGAATACCTTTTAGAATTCGATTATATTTTAATTTACTAAAAAGGATCTAAGAATAAATAAGTAAATGCATTTAGCAGATAAATTAACTATAATTAGGGAAAGATTAAATATACTAGGCAGATCTTAAAATAAACCTTTAAAGGATATTATTAATAAATAGTATTTTAAGCCATATATAAAGTATTTAATAATAATACTATACTTTAATGCATTAAAAAGTATTATATTACTTAAAATAATAATAAATTCCTAGAAAATATAGAATTTAATAATAAAAGAATTTAATAATAAAATAAAAAGATTTAAATCTTAAATAAACTTTAAAACAATATAGTTATAGAAGTCTATTAATATCCAGTATATAGATATAAAAGTATTCGCAAAATATATAAATAAATTTAAAGGTACTTTAAGTTTTAAAGGCTTAAAAAAGTAATATAAAACGTTATTTCTCGCTATATAATTTATAAAACAGTTAAACCTTTAAAAAATAAGCTATATAGTAAACTTTAACCTTTACTAGTACTAAAACAACTATAAAAGTTAATTTCATTAAACTTTATTATTAAACTACTATTATCTATTAAACTAAAATTAAAAGTTAAGTATAATAGTATTATAATAATTATAGACCGATTTATTAAATACTTTTACTTCCTTTTATATAAGGAAATAATAGATATAGAAACGCTAGCTTATATATTTTTGCGATTTATTGCAGCTAACTATATAATTCTATTTAAGATTATTTCTAACTAAGGATTAACCTTTATATTTAAATTCTAGTAAGTATTTATAAACCAGTTAAAAACGAATTATAAGCTTAATACTGTATACTACCTATAGATGAATAGATAGATAGAATGCATTAACTAGGTTAAAGCCTATTTAAAAAGTTAGATTAACTTTAACTAAAACAATTAAGTAAAGAACTTACTAATTGTATAGATATCCTATAACAGTAATATCTTAAAGTTAACTAGACTTAGCCCTATATACATTAACTACAGCTTTATACTAGATATATATAGAGCGCTAAGGAAAGGCCTATATATTAATAAAGTATAAATTAAAGTTAAAGATATAAAGTAGTTATATAAAGAAATATAGGTATACTTTTACTTTATATAAAAAAAGAAAAGTATATTAATAAATATAGATTAAAGGGATTAATCTTTAAAGAGGGAGATATAGTTTATTTATACTATTATTTACTAAGAAAAAAGACTGCGAATATTAAAATAATACAATTAAACAATAAATTAAATTGTAAAAAACTTAAACCTTACCTAGTTAAAAAGGTTATTTTAAAAGTTATTTATAAACTTATACTACTAGATAATATCTAGATTTACCTGGTATTTTACATTTTACTATTTAAGAAAGTATTATAAAATAAATTAAAAAATAGACTAATTATAGACTTAATTAAAGTCTTGGCAGTTAGAAAAAATATAAAGTAAAAGAAATTAAGGCTATATAAATAAAAGATAATAAATGCTGGTATTGAATTAAATAGAAAAACTATAGAGAGGAATATAACTCTTAGGAATGTATTAAATACTTATTAAACATTAAAATAAAACTTAAACAGTTTTATTAGTCTTTAAAATTAAAGAACCTATATTTATAAACTCTTCGCTAATCCCGAAAAAGGATTAATCTACCTCGCCAATAACCCTTAATGCTTAGATATCTTTAACTATATACTGCTTATAGGCATTAAAAGCAAAAAGAATATTATCCTCTATATTAAGCTCCGCTATACTTTAATAAGTTAACTCTTTACCCCACTCTTTAAGTTTCTTATAAATCTTATAAATCTAAGCTAAATAACCTACTATTATAGAAAGATATTTTTATAGTTTAGATATTTACTGCTATAGGTTTATTAAATTATCGCTAGCCTTTTCCTTTTCGCAATTAAGTTTTTTCTGCTAATTAAAAAGACAAATAACTAAAAAAAAGAAGGTTAGCAACGCAAAGATATAATATATAAAGAACCTATAAAACAAAGCCACTAGCACCTTATCGCAAGCTTTCTTTTAATAGACGTATTTAAAATAAAATAAATTTCTGTTTAGTATTTAGTAATACAGCTTATTCCTAAAATAATAAATATACAGTATATCTATTAAAGAACCTTAAATAGAAATAGACAATAAAAGGATATTACGTTTATAGTCTTTTCGGGTAATAATTAAAGACTTCTTTAATATACAGTTATTTATAACGAATATATAATAAAAGGAAGGAAAGAAATAATATATAATAAAAGAAAAGGAGAATTTACAGTCTTAGGGATAAAACTATTAAGAGGGGGATATTGTATCACGACCCGAATATACGGCTATGCATATATATATTACTTGTTAATATATATAACCTGGATTAACGGCCAGATCGCGGTCCCCGGTTCTTATACTATAGTCCGCGCTCTTAAAAGATTAGTCTATAATTTAAAGATAATTAGTCTTTAATATATCTCCTTTATATATAAAACTAGATAAGCTATAATTATTTAGTATAGTTACTTAGAAAGTTATTAATAATTGCATTTACTAGAACCGCCTATTCTATAGAATTGTAATTATATTACCCTGCTTAGTATTTATCTTTAACCTCTCTGTCAATATAAACCTATGAACCTCGGTTTAACTGTTAAGAAAGAACCTGGATTATTACAATATAGCTTAAAGTATTATTTATTAATAATATCCTTTAAAGTATATTAAAACTTATTTAATATACTTAACTTTTCTTTAATTATAATTAATTTATTTATTAAATATATTTATTTATTTATTTTTAAATCTTTTTTAATAAATTAAAATATAATTAAATTTTAAAAGATACTTTATATAATAAATTTATTTTTTAAAAAGTTATTAAACTATTATAAAATATATAATATTTCTATAATTAATATATACTTTAACTTTATATATTCTTTTTAATAAATAGTATTATTATTTTTTAAATATAAAAATAATAATAAGAAATTCTTTATTATATATTAAGTAATTTAACTCTATATTATATAATACTTTAAAGTAAAAGGTAATAAAGTATAGTTTACTATTTATTTAATTATAAATCCTGTAAAAGTAAAGCTTTATATAATTTATATAAATAAAGAACTTTATATACTATATAATATACCCTTTAAATGCAATAGTTTAAATAAAGCGCTTATATTCCCTGTAATTATATATAAAGGTAAGGCATAAAGGACTTTTCTATTAACCTTAACTATAGCTGCAGTGCCTAGATCTAGTTAAACTAAGACTTTTTCCAGATATATTTACGTATTCCCTTTTAAAGGGAATCTTAATATATTTTAATTCCTTTAAAACAGAATTAAACTTATAACCTCAAGCTATATTAAATATTTCGCGTAAAATAATACTAGGCTTATAACTATTAAACTATAAAGCTTATAAAAGTAAAGCTTTATATAATTTATATAAATAAATAACCTTATATACTATATAATACTATTTTTATTTTTTAATTAAATTAAGCTTTTATAGTAGAGTTAAAAGTATTTATTTCAAGTTTTATTTTTTTTAGATAAATTGAATATAATAAATATAAGTTTTTATAATATAAATTATTTAAGTTTATTAAATATATTTTATATTTTTAATATTTATAAAAACTTTTAATTCTTTTAATAAATTTATAAAGAGTTTATATAATACTTTTATAGCATTTAATAAATTATTAATAATAGTTAATAAATTTTAAAAACCTATAAATTTCTTTTATTATTATATATATAAACTAGTCTTTCATTACTTATACTTTTAATAAACTTATATAAATTTCTTTAAAGGTAATAACATACTTTAAAAGAATAACTTTCTATATATAAAGTTTATATCTCTTTAATTTTAAAAATAGTTTAATATTTTATAGTATTTAAAATACTTTATAAATATATACTTTATATTCTTTAAAGCTATTTAAAAAAATTAAAATATTATTTAAATTAATAACTATAAAGATATTAAAACCCTTTTTTAATATATTATTAATTATTTTTTAAAATACTATGACTATTAATAAAACTAAAAGGTATAATTAGCTATTTAAATAAACTATATTTAATTTAAAAGGCAGTTATATATTTATATCCTTTTTTAATTTAAATAATATTATAAGCGCCTTTAAAGTTTAGTGCTATAAACTACTCTTTTTATATAGTTAATTCTATAATTCTATAATTAATAGTAATAGGGTTTTACTTTTAATAATAGCTTTATTAAACTATTAGTAATCTATAGTTAACTATAGTTTACCTCTTTTCTTTAATATAAATATAATAGGATAGCCTACTTTTTAATAGAATTAAATTGTTTGTAAAAAAGTATAGTTTTAATAAATTAACTACTAAATAAAGGAATTTAAACTAAAGTAATATAGCAGTATATAATAATATATATAATAAAGGTCCTATATAGTAGCTTTAATATATACTAATATATATATTACTTTTAATAAAAAGCGTTAACTATACCCTTTAACTAATATATTATTTAAATAGTTATATAGGCTTTTAAGCTTTTTTTATTTAAATTATAAACTTTATAAAAAGTAGTATTTATATTATCTTTAAGTTTAATTCTATAGTTTTATTAACTATATTTTAATAGTTTAATATTAAGTATTTCCTTAAATAGTTTATTATACTTTTAGTACTATTTAAAGATATTTTATAGTCATTCTAATTATATTACTATTTTAAAGGTTTTTATTTTAAGTATTTTATTAATATTATTAAATACTTTCTATAAAAAGCAATTATTCTTTAAATTTATTTATCCTTCCCCTTCCTTTATTTAAGTTTTCTTTTTAAATAGATTACTTTTATAATTAAATTAAAGGTAACATTTTTAACTCTTTTCTTTAATATACTTAAAGGTTTTATATAGGATTTCTGCCTTACAGTTAAGGCTTTTTTAATAGTTTTAATTGCTAAAAAAGCTTTACTATTATATTAATAAAGCTAGCCTTTTTTTACTTAATATTAAAGTTATTATACTTTAATTAAAAATAACTAAAAATAATATTATATTTACTAATATTTACGATATTATAAAAGCTACTCTTTTATATTTAGTTATTTTAAATTTAATATAATTAATCTATTACTTAATTTATTTCTTATTATATATAACGGTTTACTTTTTTCTATTAAGATTTTATTAATAATAAAGTTTATAACTATATAAAGGTTTTAAGTATTATATTATACTATAGACTTACTTTTAAAGATTCAATTAATTTAAAATAGTTATTTTAAATTAAAGAAGTAAAAGAGTACTTTTTATATTTAAAGTTTCCTTTTAAGTTATTAAAATGGAGGGCTAAAAAGCAAGGATTTCGGTGTAATTAGATAACTTTATATTCTGGCTAGACCGAGTTCCGGAGGAACTTCGGTGTAAGTCAGACTCCAAATTTAGAGTCACATGATTTCGTTTTTGGAGGACAATGAACCCCTGCGCTAAGCAATTTACTACCGTTAAGTCATTTGACCCCACCAAGAAACGGAGCCTATACCGCCACCGTTTTGTTCACGGCGGCAGTTCTGATGTTGGTACGGAGTAGTGTACGGAGCACTTGCATCGCGACATTTACGGGCATGCCGCTATTAGGCTCACACCCCCTCCAGTACAAGCGTAAGTGTAAATCCTAGCCCATAAAATAGCGACACGCAGTGACTCTAGGTGCCTTGACGGGAGTTAAGGCATAACGGTGAGAGTTCCTGAACGAGTTAGGTAATCCCTAGGACAGGTTAACCATATGAGTAAAGGGAAAACAGCAGCTTACTAACAAATATATACCTTTTATATATGTGAACTTGTTAGTGTATATGCAGTGTTTATTTTTAATCCTTTAATGGTGTACGAAGTACCTAGGTGTAATACTACTTTATTATGTTAAATAACCTGCCCTAGCAGCTACAATTGCTGAAGTGTACACTTCACTTTTGCTGGCCTGGGTGAATGCCCCACTTTGGTAGCCAGTACATTACAGGATCTACAACGACGACGGCTCGTCAAGACAACTATATCAGGCTAAGGATGAATTGCTTTAGGCAATGTAACCACACTGCGGCAAATGTTCGATGCGCATTCGCGTCTGGTTCACTTAGATATCATCGGAGTGGGCGGTATGTATGACGGTGAAGGGTATAGGAGAATGCGTCATGCGGGTGCAGCTGCTGTAGCGATTGCAACGGCGTTGGGAGGCGGGGAACTGGTGTATATGAGGCCATTGAGAAAGACATTGGTTCTTCATGGTAGTGAGGTGTGATTAACATGACAAGAGATATGGAACATGGAGTATGTGTCAACCTCAGTAACGGATTATTCCACATCACGGCACATTCCACAACATGACACATTCCTTTATTCCAACGCATATTCCTTAATTCCCAACTAGCTTGCAATAACAGCCGAATCCGTAAATCAATGACAATATTATAACAGTCAGATTTCCTAGATTTCCTAGATCCGGATGGTTATAATTAATTAATTAGTAAGTTTTTATATATTTAAGCAGCCGCTTTTCCCACTTAACTTAGGATAAGCAAAAGTATTGAATTCTATCATTTTATGCATTCGTTAATAAGCCCTTATACTGTTAATCTGTGATTGATAGTTATAAGCCCGGTCTGCATCGGGTTTTCTATATAGCTTCCATTTCGCAATAATAACATTATCAATATAATATCGACCTCTTCCTAGGTTATCCTAAAGGGACTGTCACGACCCGACCCTCTTATGGCCGCATAAAGGGTCCAGGGCGGTACGTACCCCGGAAGAACAACAGAACAAACGTCCAATCAGGAAGGATCACTCAGATTACTGTAAACTACAGATTACTTGGATTACAGAACGTAAGCCAAGGTGATCTAATATAACCGTAATCTATATATAATCTAAGTATATTCACTATATATCTCCTTTATATATAAAACTGGATAAATTACAATTATTTAATATAGTTACTTAAATAGTCGTTAATAATTGTATTTATTAGAACCGCCTATTTTATAGAATTGTAACTATATTACCCTACTTAGTATTTATCTTTAACCTCTCTATTAGTATAAACCTATAAACATTAGTTTAACTGTTAAGAATTAACCCGGATCGTTATATATTAACGACTTTTATTTAAAAGGCCACTAAGAATTTTAAGTAATATTGCAAGTATATCTACTGCAGTATCCTCTTCCAATAACCTTAACACTCTACCCTCTATTCTACCTCTTCACTAAAGGAAAAATAATAATAGAGATAATAATATAAATAGAAGCGAAGATAAAGATAAAGTTAATAAAATAAAATAACTTTATATTTATATAAAGGAAGCCTTTTAATATATAAAAGCTAACTGTATAGAATAGGAATAATACTATTAGTATTTAATTACTGAAAACGCTAGGCTTAATTAAATAATTTATTAATAATAAATAACTATTATAAACTTATAGAATTAGGCCCTACCTGCTTTAAACTTTATACTGAACTATAAAGGAAACTGACCTTTAAGGGACTTAAGAGAGTCGCTTAAGATATAACCCTTTAAGCACTTTAATGGAAGTACTGTAGTACTTTAACCGTTTTTTACTTAACTATATAACTATTTTACATACTTTTTAACCAGCTTTAATACAAAAACTAGTAAAGTCCTTTTAGCTGCTAGATAATTTAAAGGAAACGCCTTAAAGTAGTTTAAACCTACTTAAAGGGATTTCTTTAATAATAAAAGCAAAGCCGATAAGTAAATATAGCTTATATTCGCTAATTATAATTAATTTAAGGAAAAATTAAAGAATATTTTTAATAATATTAATAAAAAATATATTGCAGAGAAGAAATTTATAAATTTAGTTTAAAAAGGAAAATGCTTTAACTATACTATATACTTTAAAAACTATACTTTTAAAGTTAAATAGGGAAACTCTGCTTTTATTAAACGCTTTTATAATAAACTTAAACTAGAAATTAAAAGGGAAGTTTATAAATTCTCTTGCGATAAAGGTATTATTAAGTTTATTAAAAAATATATAGATACAGATAATTTACTTTATAAACTTTATTTAAATATAAAAAAAAGATAACAGTAATTTAGATAAGTTTATAAATATTAAGGATATATAAATTAAGGTAAAAAGCGATAAAAATATATTACTAGCTTTAATAATAAAAGACTTAGTTAAATAGATTTAGACGCTATTTAAAAGGGAAAGGCAAAGGTTATTTATTATAACTATAATAAACTAGGATATATTTTAAGAGACTATAAAGCTTTATAAAAACTAAAAATTAATAAACTTTAAAAACCTGCGCTAAAACCTAAACGAAAAGTTAATATAGTTTTAAAGACTACTAATTATATATTATTTAACTGGACTATATATTATAATAATAACTGCTTTATTTATAAATCCAGTAAAGATAAAAGCGGATAATACCTGAAATAACCTAAAAAGATATCTATAATAAACTAAAAGGGATACTAGTTAAGACTTAAATCTTTAACTTTTAGAGGCATCCTTAAAGAAGACAGAGTAAACAGGTATTTACTACGCCCAGACAGTTTAACAGAACGAAACCTAAACTCTAGTTATATAAAGTCAAATAGGGATAACAGTATCCTGGACAGATAAATAGTCGCTATAATTAATTACCGATATCTTAACTAAATTACTGCAGGCAATAAAGGATAGACTAGCAGCAGTAACTCTGATAATAAAGATAAAAATAACCCTTTATAATATAAACTATTACTATATAGTGCTATACCTTTAAAACTAGAAAATATACTACCTATAAACAGTAACCTTAAAGGTAAATTAAACAAATACTACCTAAACCTAATCGAGAGAGTTGCTATAGGTATATAGTAAAATAGGTTAAACCTACGCTTATATAAGCAGCTCTATACGCAAAATAAAGCTAACGATAAAATAGCCGTTAAAGCTATTTCAGCTGCTTTAACTATATAAGCAGAACCTGTATATTTCTATATATAAAGAGACTATACTATAAATAACTTTATTTATAAAAAGTATTATACTATATCCTAGGTTCTTTATATTGTATATAGGTGTATAGTATACTTTCAGGAAAAAGTAAAGTATAATGTATTTCTAATTAAAATTTTATTCTACCCTGTGAAATAGGTATAAGATTATAACGCTTTTAAAGAATAGATTGTAATTATATAGTATCGAGACTTTAAAATTATTATTATTAAACCAGATACTGAAACCTTAAAGGAATATCGTTAGCTATAAAGACTTAAAAGATATAAGTTTAAAGGATACTATATTTACTGCTAAGAGAAATTAATAGAGTAGCACTTCCGCTATAACGAAAAGTTTAAATATAATCGATAATACTATTTAAAGTGTAATAGCCTAAAATATATTATATATAAGTGAAATAAATTATAAAATTAGCATTTATAATAAACTAATAATACTTTATATTTATTGCTGGATTATATATACTATTAAAAGGATAAATGCATTATTTACCTATAAGAAAAACTTTAAAAATAGCGAATATAAAAGTATATTGGGTATAAACCCACTTTAAAGGATAGAGAGATTAATTAGATTATAAAAGAGCTGTATAGAAACTAGTTTAACTTTATTACCTATAAAGGAACCGCTTATAATAAAAGAAGGTGGCATTTACTTTAAAGAACCCCGATTAACTGTAAAATCTACGCAAAAAAAGAAGAATCGGGAAACGATTAATATTACCTGTAAAAGGGCTATAAAGTAATAATCAATAAATTATATCTCTCGAAATATTAAATAATAAAAGTAACAATAAAGATTTACTATATTTTAAATTAAAGATAATAGTTAAAGGATATTAGCTATATATATTAATAGACAGTAAAGCGATAGGCAATTTTATTATATTTATAACTATAAATCGCTTACAGTTACTTTAAAAAAAGAAAACTAAACTGTATTAACTTCGTTAAATAAAAAGAGGAGCCTTTATATATAATAATAGGTAAGTTAAGTAAAAGACTGATTATCTTGAACTTAAAATCGCTAAATGTAAAGGAGTAGTTTTTTACAATATAGCGAATATTAATAGGTATAATATTATTCTCGGTTATCTTTGGTTGAAATGCAATAACTTTAATATTGACTGGGAGAACGGCCAGTTTCGTTAGCGCGATAATAAAGCTCCCTTAGCGATTAGAACTATTAAAAAGGCTTTAGCTGCAGGGCAGAAATCCTATATAAAACCCTTAAGTATATTAAAGAAGAAAACTAAAAAAGTTACTTTTAATTTAATTACAGAAATAACTTACCTAAAAATAAAACTTAAATAAAGTAAAGGGAAAGATAAATAAATCTAAAGAATAATTGCCTTTTTATAGAAAGTATTTAATAATATTAATGAAATGTTTAAGATAAAAAGCTTTAAAACAGCAGCGTTACTAAAACAGCTGTAGAATATCTTTAAAGAATACTAGAAGTATAATAAGCTATTTAAGGAAACACTTAATATAAAACTACTAGAATACAGCTAATAAAACTATATAATTAAGCTTAAAGATAATGCAAGCACTACCTTCTATAAAATTTACAATTTAAATAAAAAAGAGCTTAAAAGCCTATATAACTATATAAACGATATATTAGCTAAAGGGTATATTTAACCTTTTTTATTAGAAGCAGGCTATTTTATTATATTTATATTAAAGAAAAGAGGTAAACTATAGCTAGTTATAGACTATTAACGGCTTAATAAAGCTACTGTTAAAAATAAAACTCTATTACTATTAATGATGGAATTATAAGATAAACTATATAGAAAAAAGTAGTTTATAGCGCTAGACCTTAAAGGCGCTTATAACTTTATTTAAATTAAAGAAGGATATAAATAAATAACCGCCTTTTAAACTAAGTACAGCTTATTTAAATACCTAGTTATACCTTTTAGTTTTACTAACGCCCCTGCAATATTTTAAAAAATAATTAATAATATATTAAAAGAGTACCTCGATATCTTTATAGTTATCTATTTAAATAATATCCTAATCTTCTCAGATACCTTTAAAGAATATAAAGTATACATCTATAAGGTATTATAAATACTATAAAATGCTAAACTATTTATAAAACTAGAGAAATGCAAATTTTATATATAGAAAGTTACTTTCTTAAAGTATATTATTACCTTTAAAGAAATTTGTATAGATTTGTTAAAAGTATAAGCAGTAAAAGACTAGCCTATACCTATAACAGTTAAAGAAGTTTAAAGCTTTTTAAAATTTGCTAACTATTACTGATAATTTATTAAAGGCTATAAAAGTATTACATAAACTCTTTATAAATTTATTAAAAAAGATTAAAAGTTTCTATAAGTATTAAATATATAAGATGCATTTAATAAACTTAAACAGTTTATTTTAAAAGAACTTATATTTATTATATTTAACCTATTTAAAGAAATAGAAGTTGAAATGGACGCTTTTAACTTCGCTATAAAAGCTTAATTTAGTTAGAAAAATAAAAACAGTAAGCTATATCTTATTGCCTTTTACTCCAGAGTACTCTATAGCGCAGAACTAAACTACCCGATATACAATAAAGAATTCTTTACTATTATCCTTACATTTAAAGAATAGCAATACTACCTACTAAAAGGAATATATAAAGTTAAAGTGTATACTAACTATAAAAATATCGTATACTTCGCGATAGTTTAATAACTCTTTAAAAGGCAGATTTGCTACGCGGAATATTTATTAGAATTTAACTATATCCTAATCCATTAAAAAAGATCCAAGAATAGATAAGCAGACGCGCTTAGTAGATAAGCTAATTATAACCAGGGAAAGATTAAGTATACTAGGCAGATTTTAAAATAAACCTTTAAAGGACACTATTAATAAATAGCACTTTAAGCTATATATAAAGTATCTAGTAATAATATTACGCTTTAGTATATTAAAGAGCATTACACTATTTAAGATAATAATAGATTTTTAAAAGATATAGAGTTTAATAATAAAGGAACTCGATAATAAAATAAAAAGATTTAAATCTTAGATAAACTCTAGAAGAATATAGTTATAAAAGTTTACTAATACCTGGTATATAGATATAAAGGTATTCGCAAAACCTGCAAATAAGTATAAAAGTACTTTGAGTTTTAAAGGCTTAAGAAAGTAGTGTAAGACGTTATCTCTCGCTATATAACTTATAAAACAGTTAAACCCTTGAAATATAAACTATACAGTAAACTTTAACCTTTACTAATACCAGAATAATTATAAGAGTTAATTTTATTAAACTTTATCGTTAAACTACTATTATCTATTAAACTTAAAATAAAGATTAAATATAATAGTATTTTAGTAATTATAGATTAATTTATTAAATACTTTTACTTCCTTTTATATAAAAAAGTAATAGATATATAAACACTAGCTTATATATTTTTGCAATTTATTGCAGCTAACTATATAATTCTAGCCGAGATTATTTCTAACTAAAGATTAACCTTTACATTTAAATTCTAGTAAATACTTATAAACTAATTAGGTATAAATTATAAGCTTAGTACTATATATCACTTATAGATAAATAGTTAGACAGAATATATTAACTAGATTATTAAAGTTTATTTAAAAAGTTATATTAACTTTAACTAAAACAATTAAGTAAAGAAATTATTAATCGCGCAGATATCCTATAATAGCAATATTTTAAAGTTAACTGGATTTAGCCTTATATACACTAACTATAGTTTTACGCTAAATATATATAAAGCGCTAAAGAAAAGCCTATATATCGATAAAGTATAAATTAAAGCTGAAGATATAAAGCAGTTATATAAGGAAATATAGGTATACCTTTACTTTATATAAGAAAGAATAAAGAAATATACCAATAAGTATAGATTAAAGGGACTAATCTTTAAAAAGGGAGATATAGTTTACCTATACTGTTATTCGCTAGGAAAAAAGACTGTAAATATTAAAATAATGCAATTAAATAATAAATTAGATTTTAAAAAACTTAAACTTTACTTAATTAAAAAGGTTATTTTAGAAGTTACTTATAGATTTATACTACCAGACAGTATCCGGATTTACCTAGTATTTTATATTTTACTACTCAAAAAAGTATTATAAAATAAATTAAAAAATAGAGTAATTATAGACTTAATCGAGGTCTTACTAGTTAAAGAAAAATATAAAGTTAAGGAAATCAGAGCTGTAAAAATAGAAGATAATAAACGCTAGTACTTAATAAAATAGAAAAACTATAGAGAGGAATATAACTCCTGGGAACCTAAAGAATACTTTAAGCACTCTTAAACGACTCTGGAATAATTCCACTGAAATTTTAGCTTGCCAATAACGGATTAAGCGGCCTAAAAGCGGTCCAGTCAATTATATTAACAGCCCTGAAAGAATATATATCGATAGCAGCCTCTGCTTCGCGACGTTTAGCCTTATCCAGCTTATCTATATTTCTTAACTTAAAATTCACTATTTTCGCCCCTTTCATCACTAATGCCTCGCGCTGGGTATAAAGGCGAGTTAGTTGCGCTAGAGCCTTGGAAGATTTGCGATGCAATTCTGCTAACTTAAGCTCCGCCTCTTATTCCTGCGCCTTTAGTCGCTTATACTTTAAAGTAATCCAAGACACTAAAAAATCAGAAAAATAAAAAAAAATAAAAAAGACAAAATCACTTATAAATGCTTACTAGCACCCTAAAACTATTACAAGAGCGCCCCCGTTAAACGCACTCCTAATATCGAGATACCCTGTCCATTATCTTACAAGTATAACTACAGGAACGACAATATAAACAAGGCATAGTTTCAAAACCTAATTCTTCGATAGAAGACGCGAGGGCTAAACGCTAAAGGGTCTTTAAAGAATAAGCCTTCTCAATACGACTTATATTATCAGCACCGCATATATAAAAGGAAAAAGAAAGAGAATGTTACACTTATAAGGGGAGGTATAGTATTTATACCGGACAGGCAAGGTTTTAGGGATAAAACTATCGGGAGGGGGATATCGTGTTATAACCTAACCCTTTTATAGCCGCATAAAGGGTCCAGGGCAGTATATACCCCGGAAAAACAACAGAATAACCGTCTAATTAAAAAGGATTACTTGGATTACTGTAGACTATAAATTACTTGGATTACAGAACGTAAGCTAAGGTAATCTAATATAACTATAATCTATACGTGATCCAAGTACATTCACTATATACCTCCTTTATATATAAGACTGGATAAGTTACGATTATTTAATATAATTACTTAAACAGTCGTTAATAATTATATTCACTAGAACCGCCTGTTCTATAGAATTGTAACTATATTACCCTGCTTAGTATTTATCCCTGACCTCTCTGTCAGCATAAACCCATGAACCTCGGTTTGACTGTTGAGAATTAACCCGGATCGTTACAAGTATTTCCTGCGTTTTAAAGAAAAGAACCTACTTTTTTATCGAAAAATAAATTAAATATATACTCCCAATATCTCTATAGCCTAAATTATTGATATTCCGCCTATTACTATTTTATTAAATCGATTTAACTGTTAGGCTAGGTTCCGAACACTTAAATATAATAAAAAATCGATAAAAAGCTTGAAAATAATAAGTTTAAAGACTGGTTAAAAAAGCTAGAGTATAGGTTAAAAGGTCGAAGTCTTTATTTAGAAAAGATTTAAAATCATAAAGAAAACAGGAAAAACAGGAAAAATAAAAGGAACCAGTTATTTTAGGCGCTTCCTTTATATTAAAGCCATCAATCGCATTAAAAACCATTAAAGTATTATTCGCAACAGCTATTTATCTATTAAAAGACTTATTTATCCTATATTCCAGGTTAAGCTTTTATATCTGCAATAATAAAGATAAATTTATTGAAAATACCTTTTAACTAGTATTAAAATTATTATATAAAGGGAATATATATCCTAAAATCTAAAGATATAGCGATATTATTATAAAAATTAATCCTAAAGCTAGTTTTAAGCTATTAAATATTGTATATATTCCTAACTTCTATATAAATATAGCTTTACTAAACCTATTTTTAAAAAGAGGATATAACTAGAATTTATTTATTAGCGAAGTCTTAATAAATAGAAAAATAATCTTTTATATATATATCGATACTATTAAATTCCTGTTATTAAATTTAATAAGCTTTTTAAAGTATTAGGAAATAATAATTAGGAAATTAATGCATTGAATTTTATATTATCCGCGAAACCTAGACCTACTGCTATCAGTAACGCTATAACTTAGCATAAATAGCTAGGTTATTTAAGATTTAATACTCTTAAATAGTTAATTTACTAGATAACTAGGTTAAAAATTAAAGGACTAGTTAAAATAGAGTATAAAAGCTATTTTATTAGTAAGGCTACTTAAATCGTTTTATATAAAAGTCCTTAAACCTAAACTCAATGCCTATTCTATTAAATCTATATTAATATTTTCATTATACTAACAGGATATAATAAAAAGGGATATATACTGTTAATTAAAGATAAGTATATAGGGATACTTTTCAGCTATTTAATAAAATCTTTAAATACTAACAGTATCTTTAAATTATTAAAGAATTTTAAAATATATATTAGCCAGCAATTTAATTAAAAAGTCTACTAAGTCTATTAAAATAATAATATTGCTATAAAAAAGCAATATAATAATTAAATAATAGAATAAGGAATTAAAGATAAACCTATAGCCTTATATATATTAACTTAAAATAACCTAATTAAATAATTTAAGGGGGTAATTAAAACCTAATCCTAAATAATAAAAATTAATATAAATCTACTTAAGGATTTATAGCTAAAAGTATAAGAAACTGCGGTTTATTTATATAATAGATTGCCTTAATAGGCTATAGACTAGTTAATGCCTTTTTAATATCTTTATTAATAGCTTTAGAATAATAATAAAAACTTAGGCTATTTTAAACAGCAGCCTAATATTATATATTTTAAGGTATTTAGCTGCAGAGCCTATCTATTAATAGTAAAAGCACTATAAGGCATATAATAAAGGAATCTAAAAACTAAACTTTATATTAAAGTTAGCTATTTAATTAAATATAGTTCTCTAAAAATTTTTAAGATTTAAATCCTTAAAAGAAATAAGGTTTAAAGAGTTAAAGATATAAACTTTAATAAGGAAGTTTTCTATAATCCTATTAATTATTAGAAAAAGCTACTATAAGCCGCAAAACTATTTTATTTTATTTTTCTAGGTTATATTAATATAGACTTTACGTTAAATAAAAAAGAGGATATCCGATTAATAATTTAAGTAAATAGAAGATTAAGCGATAAACTATTTAATAAACCAACTAAAGAACCTATATAAGACAATTCTAATAACAATTCTATAGATTAACTGGATAATCTAACTAAACCTAAAGCTGCTAAAGATACCGAAAAGCAGTAATAAGAACTATATCTAACGCCTAAAGCTAATAAACGCATTGCATATAAAGAAAATATTAAATTCGCAAATCTAATATATTAAAGAATCGAGGAATAGAATGCTTTAGCTAGGAATCTTTAAAATCTAATAATTGAAGAAAAGGCTTAAAAAGAAATAATACTTTAGGTTCTACAGCTGCCTTAACAATTAACCTAAATTTAAAGACTAATATAATAAGCAATAAATTCTGCCTTCAATATTAATTTATAAAATAGCTTTACTTAATATAAAACTAGCTTTTTTATTGGCTATAAATAATAACTTTATTAATAAAGTCTCCCTTTTAAATTAAACAATTACTGTAAATTAATTAATTATAAATATAAAAACTAATTTTATAAGCCTATATAGATTAAATAAAATTAGTTTTAAGCTTAAAGTATACTTAAGTTAATATAGAAAGATTAGGTTAATAGCTAAGTCTTTCCTTTAATTTAAGTATATAAATATAAATTTAATAAATATAGCTTTTTAATAACATTTAAAGCTAAAGTCTATATTTAAAGAGATCTTTAATAAATTAGATTAAAAGAAATATTTGCTGCTATACTAGCCGGAAGATCTTTCTAAATACTAATAGCTATTACCGCCAGATTTAATCTAGATATATAATAACTAAACACTATTAATATATTTCTAAATAGCTTCTTTAATAAAAATATATTTATATAGTTTCTAGATAGCTTTGAACGTAAAGGATAAGTATTAAAGCTGCTTAAAGCTCTGTATAGGCTATAAAGATTACTACTCTTATAGTATAAGGATTTTACAGCTGCATTTAAATAGCTAGGATTACAATAATCTATAAAAAAACCCTATCTCTTTAATAATAACTAGTTAACTATTTTCTTCTTTATTAATAATATTATTCTTTTATATAGATTTAAGTATACTGCTAATGCCGAGATCTTTATTAAACAATTAAAATTATAATATAAAGAAAATAACTTAAAGGAATTTAAGTGGTTCTTAGGAATTTAGATTCTGTATAATAAGGCAGCTTAAAAGCTATAGCTCTATTATATAACGATCTGGGTTGATTCTTAACAGTTAAACCAAGGTTTATAGGGTTTATATTAATAGAGAGGTTAGGGATAAATACTAAGTAGGGTAATATAATTACAATTCTATAATATAGGTGGTTCTAGTAAATATAATTATTAATAACTATTTAAGTAACTATATTAAATAAGTAATAAGCTAGCTGTATATATATAAAGGAGAGTTATAATAATTATTAAAGAATATAGCTATATTCCTAATAATTTAAGGTTTATAATTACTTATATATATCCTTAATTATTATTGATTCGGTATATACTTTAGTAATTATATTCCTATTAGCCTATTATTCCGATATTCCTCTGGACCTAGGCCTTAGCCTGGTTAGGTTATAATACAATATCCCCCTTTTATTAGTTTTATCTTTAAGACCTATTATATAGCTATCCCTTTTCTTTCTAAGTTTTCTTCCTTTTAATTTCTTTTTATTCCTTTTTAACTATACTTTATAGTATTACAAAATAGCGAAAAGTTTCTAAACTTACTGAATCTTTATAGAATTATACTATAGCTATATTAATTATTAACACTATTAATATCTTTATTATACTGTATTTATTTTATAAAAAGTATAGTATTTCCTATAAAATAGCTATAGGCTATTTTTATTATAAAGAGTATATTTATCGGGGCAAGATATATAATAGAAATAGTATCTCTTTAGCGGCTAGTATATATCCTCTTTAGTTTATTATAGGTTATCTTTAATATTTATAGTATATTGTTAAACGGTTAAGAAAGAGTATATTAAGAATAAAGAGTGCACTATTAAGTGTAAGTTATTGGAATAGCAGTAATAGATAATAGTATTAACTGCTTCGATAAATAAGTATTTTGCGCAATTAAATTGTTTTTGTAAGCAGCAGTTATAAATACAGTTATATAGGGTTAAGATATTGTATTATAGCGCTAATTTATTAGATAAGTTAAATAAGTTTAAGTGCACTAAGTTAAAGGCTATTATTAATATTTAGTTTTCCGGCAGTGTAAATATATTTAATTAAAATGCGATATTTAGTAACCCTCCGCTAAAAGACTTAAACTTTAATAGAAGTATTAAAGTTTTATTAAGGCATTCTTTAAATGTTCTATAGGTTCCTAAGAGTTATATTCCTCTTTATAGTTTTTTTATTTAATTAAATACTGGCATTATTGTTTTTTACTTTTATAGCCTTAACTTCTTTAACTTTATATTTTTCTTTAACTGCTAAAACTTTAATTAAATTTATAATTAATTTATTTTTTAATTTATTTTATAATACTTTTTTAAATAATAAAATATAAAATACTAGGTAAATTTAGATATTATCTAATAGTATAAATTTATAAGTAACCTTTAAAATAACTTTTTTAACTAGGTAAAGTTTAACTTTTTTAAAATTTAATTTATTATTTAGTTGCATTATTTTAATATTTATAGTCTTTTTTCTTAGTAAATATTAATATAATTAAACTATATCTCTTTTTTTAAAGATTAGTCCCTTTAATTTATATTTATTAGTATATTCTTTTATTTTCTTTCATATAAAGTAAAAGTATACCTATATTTCTTTATATAACTACTTTATATCCTTAGCTTTAATTTATACTTTATTGATATATAGGCCTTTCTTTAGCGCTTTATATATGTCTAGTATAAAACTATAGTTAATGTATATAGGGCTAAATCTGGTTAACTTTAAAATATTACTGTTATAGGATATTTACGCAATTAATAGCTTTTCTACCTAATTGTCTTAGTTAAAGTTAATATAACTTTTCAGATAAGCTTCAATAACCTAGTTAATGCATTTTATTTATCTATTTGTTTATAAGTAATAAGCAGCATTAAACTTATAATTTATATTTAACTAATTTATAAATATTTACTAGAATTTAGATATAAAGGTTAATCTTTAATTAGAAATAGTCTTGGCTGGAATTATATAGTTAGCTGCAATAAATTGCAAAAATATATAAGCTAGCGTTTCTATATTTATTGCTTTTTTATATAAAAGGAAATAAAAGTATTTAATAAATTAGTTTATAATTACTAAAATACTATTATACTTAATCCTTATTTTCAGTTTAATAAATAATAGTAGTTTAATAATAAAGTTTAATAAAATTAACTTTTATAGTTATTTTAAATACTGGTAAAGGTTAAAGTTTACTGTATAGTTTATATTTTAAAGGTTTAACTGTTTTATAAATTATATAGCGAGAAATAATATTTTATATTATTTTTAAATCCTTAAAACTTAACATACCTTTAAACTTATTTGCAGGGTTTATAAATACCTTTATATCTATATATTAAATATTAATAAATTTCTATAACTATATTCTTTTAAAGTTTATTTAAAATTTAAATTCTTTTATTTTATAATTAAATTCCTTTATTATTAAACTTTATATCTTTTAAGAATTTATTATTATTTTAAGTAGTATAATATTCTTTAATATATTGAAGTATAGTATTATTATTAAATACTTTATATATAACTTAAAGTACTATTTATTAATAATATCTTTTAAGGGTTTATTCTAAAATCTGCTTAATATATTTAATTTTTCTTTATTTATAGTTAGTTTATCTGCTAAGTATATTTACTTATTTATTTTTAGATTTTTTTTAATACATTAAGATATAGTCGAATTTTAAAAGGTATTCTATATAGCAGATCTGCCTTTTAAAGAGTTATTAAACTATTGCAAAATATATAATATTCTTATAGTTAATATATACTTTAACTTTATATAACCCTTTTAATAGGTAGTATTATTATTCTTTATATACGAGAATAATAGTAAGGAATTCTTTATTATATATCGGATAATTTAATTCTGCACTATATAGTATTTAAGAATAAAGGGCAATAGGGTATAGTTTATTATTTTTATCCTTTTAACTAAATTAAGCTTTTATAGCGAAGTTAAAAGTATTTATTTAAATCTCTGTTTCTTTAAATAAATTAAATATAATAAATATAGGTTTTTTTAAAATAAACTATTTAAGTTTATTAAAGGCTTCCTATATATCTAATACTTATAAAAACTTTTAATTTTTTTTAATAAGTTTATAGAGAGTTTATATAATATTTTTATAGTTTTTAATAAATTATTAATAGTAGTTAGCGAGTCTTAAAAAGCTTTAGACTTCTTTAACTATTATAAATATAGGCTAGTCTTTTACTGCTTGCACTTTTAATAAATCTATATAAATTTCTTTAAAGGTAATAATATACTTTAAAAAGGTAACTTTCTATATATAAAACTTATATTTCTCTAGTTCTATAAGTAATTTAATATTTTATAGTATTTATATTACTTTATAAATATATACTTTATATTCTTTAAAGGTATTTAAAAAGATTAAAATATGATTTAAGTAAATAAGTATAAAGATATTAAAGTATTCTTTTAATATATGTTGGGTTAGGTAGGCTAAGGACCTACCACTTATCAGCGCTTATCAGCGCTAGGGAGCTCTTATCTGCTTATATAGCAGATACCAGCTGACATACACATCGCGTAAGCGATGTGTCAGACTGTATAGGCGCTTACAACGCATACATTCTACGTTTTCTTTTGTATTAGCTATATGTATATATAGCGAGGCCATTACGGCATATTCATTACTAGAATCAAGCTTCATTCCCATTTCTCTCTATGCTCCACATAGCTGTGCCGCGCTCCGCGACAATATATTATTAATTATTTTTTAGAATATTGCAGGGGTATTAATAAAATTAAAAGGTATAATTAAGTATTTAAATTAACTATATTTAATTTAAAATGCAGTTATTTATTTATATTTTTCTTTAATTTAAATAAGGTTATAAGCGCCTTTAAGATCTAGCGCTATAAACTACTTTTTCCTATATAGTTTATTTTATAATTTTATAATTAATAGTAATAAAGTTTTATCTTTAATAGTTGCTTTATTTAGCTGTTAATAATGTATAATTAACTATAATTTACTTTTCTTTTTTAATATAAATATAATAAAATAGTTTACTTTTAATAAAAAAGGTTAAATATACCCTTTAACTAATATATTATTTAAATAATTATATAGGCTTTTAAGCTTTTTTTTATTTAAATTATAAATCTTATAAAAAGTAATGCTAATATTATCTTTAAGCTTAATTACATAGTTTTATTAATTATATTCTAATAGCTTTATATTAAATATTTCTTTAAATAATTTATTATACTTCTAGTATTCTTTAGGGATATTCTATAATTACTTTAATAATACTGTTATTTTAAGGCTTTTTATTTTAAGCATTTTATTAATATTATTAAATATTTTCTATAAAAAAGGCAATTATTCTTTAAATTTATTTATCTTTTCTTTTACTTTATTTAAATTCTATTTTTAAATAGATTATTTCTATAATTAAATTATAGGTAACTTTTTTGATTCTTTTTTTTAATATACTTAAAGGTTTTATATAAAATTTCTGCCCTATAGCTAAAGCCTTTCTAATAGTTTTAATCGCTAAAGAAACTTCACTATTATATTAATAAAGCTAGCCTTTTTTTTAGTTAATATTAAAGTTATGCATTTTAATTAAAGATAGCCGAAAATAATATTATATTTATTAATATTTACTATATTGCAAAAAACCACTCCTTTACATTTAGCGATTTTAAATTTAAAATAATTAATCTTTCACTTAATCTATCTATTATTATATATAAAGGCTCCTCCTTTTGCCTAATAAAGTTAATATAGTTTAGTTTTCTCTTTTTAAGGTAACTATAAGCGATTTATAGTTATAGATAAAATAAAATTGCCTATTGCTCTGCTATTTATTAATATATATAATTAATATCCCTTAACTATTATTTTTAATTTAAAATATAGTAAATCTTTATTATTACTTTTATTGTTTAATATTTTAAAAGATATAATTTATTAATTATTACTTTATAGCCTTTTTATAGGTAATATTAATTATTTTTTAATTCTTTTCTTTTTATATAAATTTTGCAGTTAATTAAAGTTCTTTAAAATAAATACTACCTTTTTCTATTATAAGCGGTTCCTTTATAGGTAATAAAGTTAAACTAGTTTTAATATAGCTCCTTTATAATTTAATTAATCTTTCTGTCTTTTAAAGTAGGTTTATACCCTATATACTTTTATATTTACTACTTTTAGAGTTTTTGCTGTTAATTAATAGTGTATTTATCTTTCTAGTAGTATATATAATCTAGTAATAAATATAGGCTATTATTAGCTTATTATATATATTAATCCCTTAATTTATTTTATTTATATATAATATACCCTAAGCTATTATATTTCAAATAATATTATTAATTATACTTAAACCTTTTATTTTAGTAAAAGTACTATTCTATTAATTTTTCTTAGCAGTAAATATAATATCCTTTAAACTTATATCCTTTAAGTCTTTATAATTAATAATATTCCTTTAAAGTTTTAATATTTAATTTAATAATAATAATCTTAAAATCTTAATACTATATAGTTATAATTTATTCTTTAAAAGTGTGATAATCTTACACCTCTTTTATAAAATAAAATAAAATTTTAATTAAGAATATATTATACTTTACTTTTTCCTAAAAGTATATTATATAGCTATACGCAATATAAATAACCTAGGATATAGTATAGTGCTTTTTATAAGTAGGGTTATTTATAGCGTAATCTCTTTATCTATAAATATATATAGGTTTTACTTATATAATTAAAGTAGCTAGAATTACTTTAATAGCTATTTTATTATTAGCTTTATTTTATATATAGAGCTGTTTATATAGTTATAAATATATTCTATTTAATTATATACTTATAGTAATTTTTTAAACTATATAAAGGTAATATTCGTTTAAGTTATTTTTAGGGTTACTATACATTAGCAGTATATTCTTTAGTTTTAAAAGTATAGCACTATATAGCGATAGTCTATATTATAAAGGGTTATCTTTATCTTTATTATTAGTTTATCTTTTATAGTTTACAGTAATTTAATTAAAATATTAATAGTTAATTATAGTAATTATTTATTTATCTAAAATATTATTATCCCTATTTAATTTTATATAGCTAAAGTCTAAGTTTTATTTTATTAAACTGTTTAAGTATAGTAAATACCTATTTACTTTATCTTTTTTAAATATATCTTTAAAAATTAAAGATTTAAATTTTAATTAATATCCTTTTTAATTTATTATAGATATTTTTCTAGGTTATTTTAAGTATTATTTACTTTTATCTTTATTAACTTTATAAATAAAGCAGCTATTATTATAGTATATAATCTAATTAAGTAATATATAATTAATAGCTTTTAAAATTATATTAACCTTTTATTTAAGTTTTAGTATAAGCTTTTAAAGTTTATTAATTCTTAGTTTTTATAAAGCTTTATAGTCCTTTAAAATATATTCTAGTTTATTATAATTATAATAAATAATTTTCGCTTTTTTTTTAAATAGCGTTTAAATCTATTTAATTACGTCTTTTATTATTAAAGTTAGTAATATTTTTTATTGCTTTTTACTTTAAGTTATATATTTTTAATAATTTTAAACTTATTTAAATTACTATTATTATTATTTTATATTTAAATAAAATTTATAAAGTAAACTATTTATATTTATATATTTTTAATAAATTTAATAATATCTTTATTTTAAAAAAGTTTATAAGCTTCCCTTTTAACTTTTAGCTTAAATTTATTATAAAAGTATTTAATAAAAGTAAAGTTTCCCTATTTAACTTTAAAAATATAGTTTTTAAAGTATATAATATAATTAAAGTATCTTTTTTTTAAACTAAATTTATAAGCTTATTTTTTATAGTATATTTTTTATTAATATTATTAAAGATATTTTTTAATTTTTCTTTAAATTAATTATAGCTAGTAAATATAAATTATATTTATTTATTAGCTTTACTTTTATTATTAAAAAAATCCCTTTAAATAAATTTAAATTACTTTAAAGCATTTCCTTTAAGTTATTTAGCAGCTAAAAAGACTTTATTAATCTTTATATTAAAGCTAGTTAAAAAGTAGGTAAAGTAGTTATATAGTTAAGTGAGAAATAGTTAAAGTGCTATAGTACTTTTATTAAAGGGTTTAAAGGGCTGTATTTTAAGTAATTCTTTTAAGTCCCTTAAAGGTTAATTCTTTTTAGGGTTTAGTATAAAGTTTAAAGCAGGTAAAGCCTAATTCTATAAGTTTATAATAGTTATTTATTATTAGTAAATTATTTAATTAAACTTAGCGTTTTTAATAATTAAATATTAATAGTATTACTTTTATTTTATATAATTAACTTTTATATATTGAAAGACTTCTTTTATATAAATATATAGTTATTCTACTTTATTAACTTTATTTTTATTTTTACTTTTATTTATATTATTATCTCTATTATTGTCCTGCCTTTAGCAAAGAGGTAAAATAAAGGGTAAAGTATTAATATTATTAAAAAAGGATACTGTAGTAGATATATTTATAGTATTATTTAAGATTCTTAATAGCCTTTTAAATAAAAGTCGTTAATATATAACAATTTGTGTTAATTTTTAATAGTTAAACTAAAGTTTATAGGGTTTATATTAATAAAGAGGTTAAAGATTAATACCAAATAGGGTAATATAGTTATAATTCTATATAATAGGTAGTTTTAGTAAATATAATTATTAATAACTATTTAAGTAACTATATTAAATAAATAATAAGCTAGCTGTATATATATAAAGGAGAGTTATAATAATTATTAGGGAATATAGCTATATTCCTAATAATTTAAGGTTTATGATTACTTATATACATCCCTAATTATTAGTGATTCGGTATATACCTTAGTGATTATGTTCCTATTAGCCTGTCGTTCCGATATTCCTCCGGACCCGGGCCTTGGCCTGGTCGGGTCGTGATATATTAAGATAAATATATCGAGAAAATTATTAATTAATTCTATATTAAAGGAAAGGAATACTTTAAAGGCAACCTATTCCCGCTAAACAATCCAAAGAAAAAAGAAGACTAAGCCCTAAAAAGAATAGTCCTTCTATATTAGTAAAAGATAAAATTAATTAATTATATTACAGTTATTATATAACCCAATATAGCCAAGCCGACAGCCAAGCTAGCCAAGTTTTTACTTAATCTATTAGACCAGTATATTAATTTTATTAATAGACTGCTAGAATACCTTTGGGCAATGCAATATCTTGCTATTAAATTTAATAGCAACTTTAACCTTATATAACTAAGCGAAAAATAAGGACCTAGTATTTAAGACTTTTAAATTGCTTTTAATACTGCTTTCGAAAATAATCCTTAAACTAGGAAGTTATTATAAGGATATATTACAATCCTATTTAGCGGACCAATCAACTGAAAAGTTAATAAATAACTAATAGTTACAACTTCATTAATTAAAGCCAAGCTTTTTACCTTTAACTATATAGTAAAAAAGGCTATCGCAATATAATAGCTAATAGACTAAATAACACTTTAATTAAATAACTAATTAATTATAGAATATAATAATTACTAGACTATTAGGCTATTTAAGCCAGATAAGCCCCAGCTAAAGATTTAGCTTAAGTATATTAATATATATAGCTGCTAGGCTTATTAAACTTATTAATAACGATTATATAAAGTGGCATATACTCTAATTAATTAAATAATTACTAATAGATTAATTAAAGTCCTTTTAGATTAAAAATTTAAACGCTTTATTAAATAATTAAGTCTTGTTAATATATATAGTGTTTTTCAGGCCTAGGAAGACTCAGATATAGACTAATCTAGATCTTTAAACAGTTATTATTTTATTATTCCTTTTAATAAGCAATTTAATAACCGTTACTTTGCTGTTCTTATCAATAGTCTAAATATCGTTTAACCTAAGGGGGTATATTAACCTTAATAACGGATTATTCCACATCACAGCATATTCCACAACATAATATATTCCTTTATTCCAACGCACATTCCTTAATTCCCAACTAGCTTGCAATAACAGCTAAATCCGTAAGTTAATGACAATATTATAACAGTTAGATTTCCTAGATTTCCTAGATCCGGATAGTTATGATTAATTAATTAGCAAGTTTTTATATATTTAAGCAGCCGCTTTTCCCACCTAACTTAGGATAAGTAAGAGTGTCGAATTCTATCATTTTATGCATTCGTCAATGAGCCCTCATACTGTTGATCTGTGATTGATAGTATGTAAGCTCACGATTCATGAGGTTCAGGGCACAACAAGTTGTCTCTCATTGGTAACGAACGCTCTTGGATCTCAGTATTTGGTTTTCCAAATTAAATACAAGAAATCACCCCCACAACCACGGTTAATATCAGGTGAAAACGAAGAGTACTGAAGGAGTTGAATCCTATGGAGGTGACGACACAAATGAGCCAGAGGAATTGGCCTCTGTTGTTTCCCTTGCACATGTATCGACCGGCCCCTGATAAACAACAGCAAGCCGTGCCTAGCTCGGGGCAGGCATTGTCGCCGTCTATGTATATTCGATGGTAGAGATTCAAGATTGATCCGTCAGAGAACATTCCAGTTTTCATCCTGGAAGTATTTCGGTCTTTGCAGGCCCGGAAGCAGGACGGAAACGAACACGTCTCGATCGCAGATAGTGAGGCGGACTATCGACTGGAGGCGTTTGCGATTCGGTTGATGAAGGAGGTGTCGAGACAGGACAAGTCTTCCGAGTTGTCGAATGGCCTGGGGGCGATTCGGCTTGCCAGACGGCAAAGACGGGACCAACAAGCGGAGCGGGCGATTCTTTGCTCCTCCTTCGCGCTGGAAGGGATAGAACTATTGGGTTCTGGTGAATGCAGTTAGTTAACAACCGTCTAAGTAACTATACCAAATGATCGTGACTTGCCAGCCTTTCAATAACAGCCAGTTAGCAATTAAATGACTGACGGCCAGATAAAGAAGCTTATCGCGGGTCCGCACATTGCCAAGCAATTCATTCAGTGAGCTATATGCTTTGCTTGTTAACCTAGCAGGGTCACTTGCAGGCATCTTGTGTATGCTCGCAACGCGTCACGTCCGCTATCCACCTCAAGCAAGATAGTTCAGACTTGGTTGATGTTGTTTTCGTTGAAGGTTTAGTGTGCTCGTTGTCCATTGGAGTGATTGTTGTATAATAGATAGGAAAAGTCGGATATTCTCGGAAGTACGCCTATGGGTGCGCAGATACTTCTCAGAGCGAGTATAGATTTATATCTCATGACTGACGGTAACCTCAGTCGGTATTGAGACCCCATTGTAATTCCCAGTTGTTGATGACGGTTCGCTCTCCTTCGCTGACCGCCATGGTGTAATATAACTCGCTAACGGTCTCATTGCTGAACTTGTCGAGGCCGATGTCGTTGTTGTCATCATTGTCGTTGTTGTTGTTGTTGTGGGAGGTACACTCTCGAGTCTGTCTCCTGAGGCCATTTCCCAGCTTCTGGTTGCCAATTCGACGAGGCGATTCAGGACAGTGAACTCGAGCTTCAGCTTCACGCTATAGGCTAACGGCTTATATGTTGTCTGTAGGATGTAAAACCCCGTGAATTGAAGAGTAATAATCGTGATATCGAGAACGATTACGATTATGTTGACGAGGATAAGGTGCTTCAGTAAACGGTGACTCGGCCCTGCATCCCCAAGGGAGCTTCCCAGCCTTAGAAGGGAAACTGTAGAGACGATATATAAGGTCGATATTATAACCTCTTGGAGAAAGAAAACTATAAGCTGTAATTTTTCAGCGATAAGAAGTGGCATCCATTGTTGAGGGTTTTCATTATACCAGCCAAATGCCATAGCAAAAATACAGCTATGCATAAGGATAGCATTAATGATGATGATGCATAAAACAATCTTGAGGCGTCTTTCATTATGCAACACCAAATGCAGCCTAGACCAAAGCACCAGCGACTGGCCTGTCACCATAAATACCCATCCTGTTATATTGATCGTAAGGGCACAGTAGCCTAGCGATTTAGGCCCCCAGTATTTTATAAAAAAGCCGATGCAGTTTAGGAGAATGCCAAATGTCGCGCCACAGAAGGACCAGAAGTATGCGCCAGTATACCGCTTAAAGGTCCCAAAGATGATGCAGGTAAGCTCAACGACATTATAGAGGGCTATACAAAGAAAGACAAGGATAATGCTCAAGGTTGATTGGGGGAGACCCTGATCGGAACCAAAGCTGCTGCGAGTTTGCATCCAAACTGCCATCGGAGGCCAGGGGGGCGGACGCTTTTGCTGAAAACTGGATGGATTCAAGGACTAATGCAACGACATATATGGTTATCAATGAGAGGATGGTAGCTATTTCAAGACGGGAAGAAGGTGGCGAGAATCGGCTTTATGTGCCAGCCCTGCGCGCTATTAAGATGTTGGGGTGGATCGCGTCGACCCGGGCACCTCTATAATAGTGGCTACTTGCTTAAGCTAGCCTGACTTCCAGGACAATTACTCCGTAGATGAGGCAAAAGTCTTAGCACCGCTGAAACCTACCCGAGGGGCTAGATCCCCGGGATTATTAGATGCAAGGTGCTAGCAGGGAGACGACCCTACCTTGTTCCAGGCTTGACCTTTGTGGCAGAAGCCATGAAGCAAAGTCTGGAATAAGTGTGACAGAGCAACACTAGCTGTTCATTCTCAGCGTTCGAAGTTAAAAGGCAGAAGTGGCTGAAGTTGAGTGGTCATCCGAGAACCGGCCGGTGGACCGTGCTAACTCGCTCCTGGCGCAGCCAATGCTAGGGGTATTTTCGTAGTAGAGGCAAGCCACTCTATACGCCATTCAGGATGAACCGGATGTTGGCCTCGAGTTGAGATGGAGAGCATAGGAGGACGTTGAAAATGAAAATGAGCCGACAGGGTTACCCGAACTACACAAACTCGCTCCTGGCGGTAATGTTAAGGATATTTTGACGAACCGGGTGTCGGCCTCAGCCTCGGCCTCGACCTGAAGAAGATGGAGATAGAGCATGTGAAGTTGTTGAAAAAGCAGTGACTATTAGCTTGCTTGACCAGACAATCCAGGGTAATCGAGATCTGACCAAATTATCACAGATCACGTGTCAGGTGTGCGGTCGAGATCCAACGCCACACCAACGCCACCAAACACAGCAGCGGTGGCCTTGTATGGGTATGGGAGAGGATCTGGTGAGGCCGGCGTTGACGACGCTTCGATCCTGCATGCTTTGTGTCAAGGGTTAGTGAGAGTATTAGAGCGTTGCAGATGAGAGGGTGTGAAAGGATGGATGGGCTTTCTGGCTGCTGCAGTAGCAGCGAATTAAGGGCAGCCTGACTTCGGTCTTAGGGGCTGATGCCGTCAGCAACCCGTCAACGACCCGTCAACATTTTTTTTCTTTTTTCCTGAATGCTCTATTCATCCATCCATCGAGCGAGAGTGATCGGAAATAGTAATTCAGAGATGGGGTCTCAACATGCACGTCCCTGTCAAGCAAGCGCCTAGTTATGCCATGTGCTTCTATGGAGTAGATTAATGACATATCGAGAAGCGACTGGCCAATCTGTGGCCAAATGCCAGCATCATAAAAAATTATCAATGCATACAAGGAATGAAAGCCTTCAATCTTGAACTCCCCTGGAGCCAAGGCCGCGCTAGGCGATAATGACTGTCCCGCGCAAGCCCTTATGCGTATCGAGTATGTCACTATGCCAAGCCACTGGATTCCGGCATATGCAATGAAGCTGACGCCGAATCTGACACCGAAACTGACAACTCTTCTACTCCGTACATCGGTATTAACAGACGGTAAGTCTTGATTAAGAGAAACCAGCCGAATCGGATAGTTATGTTCTTATACGGAGTATTAGATACCCTTTCACAGTGGTACGCACGGATTTACCATCACTATGATGGCGTGATAGACAATATTCCAGGTCAATGTGAGAGTTCTCAAGTCATGTGGCCGGTCTCGCATACTTGCATCGCACATCAAGCTCCTGAATGTTATAAGCCTGCAGCTTATCATGGTAATATTGGCGATGGCGGTATTCAAACACCTTCTCACGCCAGCCTGAGGGAGAGGACTAGCCACCACAGGATGACTTTACGGAAACGACGCCCGGATGTCGCAACAGCGATGCATGCCCATCACGGCGTATACACTTCGCACTATTGAAACCGTTGGACGGCAAGGCGGATCCCTCGTATTCTTAGCCGATGTAGAGCTTCCACTTGAGTCTATTCGAGGAACATAACACTGCAATACGATATTTGGAGCGAGAGCTAAGGGGAGCTTATGCCAAATGCGCCATTGATGAGCGTACATGTGCTATGAACCCTGAAGCGCCTCCAAAATTGATCTAGCCTGGACTGCCTGCAAGACTCTTCCAGCGACTCGGATGAACCTGATGCCGCGCCATGGTCACTGCAAGCCTACGCCACCTGACTCCTTTAATGCTCCTTCATAATTACTGCTGATCTGTGATTGATAGGAGGCGTTCGACGCATAACACCGCCACGGAAAGATTATCGAAATGAATTTATGCCTCAGATCCTCTAGAATAGCTTACCCGTAGGCTTGAGACCGGGGGGTGGGGGGGAAGTCGACTAATAAGGCTGGGGGCCTTAAGTGATAGGTAAAAACCCTTTTACATCAGATCGAGTGAGCCACTCATATAAAATGGGTGGTCGGCTAAGTACATTTTCGATTTTTGCGAAAATGATCGATTTGGATTTTTGTCCTATACACTAACAACTCCCTCTATGGAGCCCCATATAAACCTGTTCCTGGCCCGGGTATTGAGGTGGCTCAGAGATTTTGTGGCCAACTACTCCGTAAAGGACTTCGTCTTTTAGTTGGTTTCTGTAGGACCCATCAACGAGTAGTTAGGTGGGTGACCACCAGCGAACACCATTTTTTTTCGCTGTTAGATGGTAGTGCGGATATCATGTGAGCTTAGAGACTAACCACCACATACGACCATATCTATTGGAATGTACGGGATCCCGTCCGCTCCCCCATAGACAAGCCACTAACCGGCAGATTAGTAGTCAGGTGGGTGACCACTGGCGAACACCGGCTGTTGTATGTCTTTTTTGATGTTTTTTTTGTTTGCTGTTTTATAATAACGCGGATATTATATAAGCTGAGAGACAAACTATTATACTTGGTGGGTTAACTATATAAGCCAAGCCGATAAACTGTAAGGCAGGTATATAATAACTTATAATTTATACTAATAAACTCTTTTCATCTTAAAGTATTATATACATTTTCCGTTTAATTATTAATCTAGTAGTAGTATTGTAAAGCTAGATTAAAGTCAAGATAAATAGTTATATATTGGTGTAAGTTTTCGTGCCTGCCTGTCTAGCAGACAGTCGGCCCGGCATACATAGTCACCCCGCTAAGTACTTCGTATTGCATAAGATAAATATATATAACCATATTTAAACTACTCCACATTGGGCTTACCCTTCTCCTTACGAGTATACGGAGTATGGCTGGAGGGATTCTCGTATTTTTAAAGTGGTGACTTGCTTCGTATAAGACTCAGGCATGTAATGCATAGTGTGGATTCACTTGGGCCCCCTCCTTGAGGTCGTCTTAAATGCCGTCTCTGCCATAGAGTTTACTGTAGATTCTATTCTTTTATTTATATTTGAGTCCATTCCCCTACACCCACTGACATCTGCTGTCAAATACGTCTTTGGTCTGGCTCTTCTATATGATGACACAGCTTATTCCCCACGGCATTGTAGCCCTAGTAGGCTTCCTCCTATATGCCCTGTTCTTCCGCAAACCCAAGAAAAACCTCCCTCCTGGCCCCAAGGGTCTGCCTCTCGTCGGCAATGTCTTCGACATGCCCGCTGAAGGCACCCCTGAGTACCTGCATTGGCTCAAGTTCAAGGACATCTATGGGCCGCTTAGTTCCGTCACTGTCCTGGGGCAGACTATAATCCTCATCCACGGCCGTCAAGAGGCGCAGGAAATTCTAGAAAAGACTTCGCTGAAGACGGGCGGCCGCCCTGTGATACACTTTTCTAATTTCTGTGGCTTCGGCAAATTTCTAACCTCGCGCCATCTAAGCCCAGAGCTTAATGTGATGCGCAAGTTCATTCACCAGGCTCTTGGTACCACGACCTTGGCTGCGAAATATGCGGAGCTGCAAGAGCAGGAGGCGCTCCGGCTTCTATTGCGCACCCTGCGGGAGCCAACTAGAATCGTCAACCACTTTCAGACGTATGATCCTTCTCAGACGTGTTCCTTCTAGACAAGAAAAACACTGACCTGGTCTCCACAGTGAAGCCGCAGCCATCGTCCTTAAGCTTGTATACGACTACACCGTTGAGCCAAATAAGCCGGACCCTCTCGTCAACCTAATTGACCACATGATGGCATACTTCTCCCGCGCTGCTGTCCCACTTGGCTTTCTGATGGAATTTATCCCGGCCGTTCGATACCTCCCGGACAGCCTCCCTGGTATGGGGTTTAAAACTGCTGCTAAGGATTGCCACAACGTGTTAATGGGCGTCATCGACAAGCCCTACGAATTTGCTCGCAGGCAGATGGCTACTGGCAATGGTACGGAATCGGTCATCGCCAAGTCACTGGGAGATCATCCGGGGGCATGGAGCGACGACCGCATCGAGTTACTCAAGTGGACTGCGGGGGCCATGTATGGCGGTGGCTCAGACACGACAGTCTCATCAATGACCAGCTTTATCCTTGCCATGACACTGTTCCCTGAAATTCAGCGTAAAGCCCAGACTGAGATCGACACTGTCACAGGTGGCACCCGTCTACCACAGCTCGGAGACCGCGAGCAAATGCCATACGTTAATGCAATTGTCTCTGAAGCTTTACGTTGGCTGCCTGTTCTACCGCTATGCGTCCCACACACCATTTCAGAAGATATAACCTACAATGGCTACGACCTCCCCAAGGGTGCCATTATTATCCCATCAATCTATTGGCTCAATCACAACCCGGATGTCTATGCTGAGCCTGACGCCTTCGCGCCGGAGCGCTTCCTCTCACCTCGCAACGAGCCCGACCCACGGCCTGCTGTATTCGGCTTCGGACGAAGGATTTGCCCAGGGCGGTATCTCGCAGACTCGAGCTTATTCTTGACAATTGCCAACATTCTGGCGGTGTTCAGTATCGGCAAGGCTGTCGATGAGCAGGGGCGACAAATCGAGCCAAAGGTCGAGCCTCTGCCGGGGCTCATTTTGAAGCTTAACAAGTTCCCGTACCAGATTGCACCGAGGAGTGAGAAGCACGAGGAGTTTATTCGGCACCTTGAGCGGGAGCATACATGGCATGTGGGCGATTCGAGCTTGCTGGGGGAGCTCCCACCACTGAATGAAATTAAGATATAGGTTGGGTGTTGTAGCAAGGGATCGATGGCAAGATCTGCCACAGATCCACAATGCTGCATCGGATCCAAGGGGGTGTGCATTGGTCTTGGCCATTCGGAGCTTCTTGCTGCGATGATCATACATATTACGCAAGGAGGAAAATGCTTGCTTTTGGTACTCTGGGAGGGAGAATGGATAGCTAGTCGGCGATAGACGGATGAAGGCGCCTGACCGATTTTGAATCACGTGACGTACCCGCAACAAGGCCTCTGGCGATTTTCATGGCAGCGATTATTAATGACCATTGCCTCTCGTAAATCATCACCCTCATGTTTATAACAAAAGTATTGCTATTCGGTCAGTAAGCCTTCTATTTTTAGACTAGCTTCGCGCTATCCATGAGGCCCCGCCAAAATAGAGTGTGAACTATGGGTCCTTGGGTGCTGTTTAGGTCATTTATCTACGCATACTCGTATAGTGTGGACTCACTCCGTACATTTTGGTGGTTTTGTTGGTCTGACACATGCATATCGTGTTAGTGGCTCGTTCTTAATGTGGGGTGGTCTGTGTCCTGCCTGTCGCCTCAAGTAAGCCTGTACTCGTATAAAATCTAAGCCGCGCGTAGAGGAGCACAATAAGTAGACGCCTTCTTGGTTACAGGCAGGAGTGTAGCGCTATGCGGCTGTTGTTTTAAAAAAAATCGTTCTCGCTGATAATTATGCTTTTGACGACAGAATAGGTCATTTTTAACAAAAAACACCGGAATAAACCTCGGAAAACGCTATATTTTAGCAACATTATCACTCGAAAAGCGCAACCATAGGCTATCCACATCACGATTTACCAAACGTTCCGTCTTCCAGATGCTTATAGTTTCCTCGACTTTTCAGGAGTTGCATAAAATATAAGTGGTCTATTTGGCTTTTTTGGAGAAATCAAGGCCATAATATTCTTCGTAGGCACAATATCCCTTCAAATGCATTGAAACAGCCTAACCCAACCAGGAACACCCAGCCAAAAGGAGCCCTTTGTACTCCGTAAAGCCGACCTAAATGCCATAGAGGCTTTCTATCTAAGGGATCTGAAGTATAAAGACACCGTTGGTTAAGTTTGCGGATGGACCCTGGCATTAACGCTGACGCGCCTGGTTACTTGGCTAATATACAGCTAATGCCTATATCACAGTGTCAAAACCCAATCCTCTTATAGCCGCATAAAGGGTCCAGGGCGATACGTACCCCGGAAAAACGACGGAACGACCGACCAATCCGGAAGGATCACTCGGATCACTGTAAGCTAAGTGTGACGATCCGGGCGATTCTCAACAGTCAAACCCGAGGTTCGCAGGGTTTATATTGTCAGAGAGGTCAGGGATAAATACTAAGCAGGGTAATATAGTCACTATTCTATAAAACGGGTGGTTTAGGTGAATAATTATATTAACGATTGTCTAAGTAACTATACTAAATGATCGTGATTTATCTAGTCTTATATATAAAGGAGATATATAGTGAATATACTTGGATTATATATAGATTACAGTTGTATTGGATCACCTTGGCTTACGTTCCATAATCCTAGTGATCTGTAGTTTACAGTAATCTGAGTGATCTTTCCTGATTGGATAGTTATTCCGTTGTTTTTCCGGGGTATATACCGCCTTAAACCCTTTATGCGGCTATAAGAGGGTCGGGTCGTAACACAATATCCCCTTCCCGGTAGTTTTATCCCTAAGACTTTGCCTATCCCGCATAAATACTATACCTCCCTTTATAAGTATAGCGTTCTTTTTTCTTTTTCCTTTTTATATATGCGGTATTAACAATATAGGTTGTATTGAAAAGGCTTATTCTTTAAAGACCCTTTAGCGTTTAGCTTTCGCGTCTTTTATTAAAAAACTAGGTTTTAAAACTATACTTTATTTATATTATTATTCCTATAGTTATACTTATAAAATAATAGATAGGGTATTTCAATATTAAAAGTATATTTAACGGGGGCGCTTTTATAATAGTTTTAGGGTGCTGGTAAATACCTGTAAGTGTTTTTATCTTCTTTATTATTTTTCTTCCTTTTTTAATTTATTTAGTGTTTTAAATTACTTTAAAGTATAAGCGACTGAAAGCGTAAGAATAAGAGGCAGAGCTTAAGTTAGTAGAATTGTATTGCAAATTTTCCAAGGCTTTAGCGCGACTAACTCGCCTTTATACCCAGCGCAAGGCATTAATAACGAAAAGGGCGAAGATAGTGAATCTTAGGTTAAAAAGTATAGACGAGCTAGATAAAGCTGAATGTTATAAAGTAGAGGCTGCTATCGACATGCATTCTTTTAGGGCTGCTAATATAATTGACTAGACTGCTTTTAGGCCGCTTAATTTGTTGTTGGTAGGCTAAGATTTCGGTAGAATTGTTGCAGAGTTGTCTGGGAGTATTTAAAGTGTTCCCTAGGTTCCCAGGAGTTATATTCCTCTCTATAGTTTTTTTATTTTATTAAATACTGGCGTTTATTGTCTTTTATTTTTATAGCTCTAATTTCCTTAACTTTATATTCTTCTTTAATTAATAGGATTTTAATTAAATCTATAATTAATTTATTTTCTAATTTATTTTATAATATTTTTTTAAGTAGTAAAATATAAAATACTAGGTAAATCCGGATACTGTCTAGTAGTATAAGTTTATAAGTGACTTTTAAAATAACTTTCTTTACCGGGTAAAGTTTAAGTTTCTTAAAATTTAATTTATTGCTTAGTTGCATTATTTTAACATTTGCAGTCTTTTTTCCTAGTAAATAACAGTATAAGTAAACTATATCTCCCTCTTTAAAAATTAATCCCTTTAATTTATACTTATTAATATACTTTTTTATTTTTTCTTATATAAAGTAAAGGTATACTTATATTTCTTTATATAACTGCTTTATATTTTTAGCTTTAATTTATACTTTATCGATATATAGGCCTTTCTTTAGCGCTTTATATATATTTAGTATAAAGCTATAGTTAGCGTATATAAGGCTAAATCCAGTTAACTCTAAAATGTTACTATTATAGGATATTTATATAATTAATAACTTCTTTACTTAATTATTTTAATTAAAGTTAATATAACTTCTTAAATAAGCTTTAATAACTTAATTAATATATTTTATTTATCTATTTATCTATAAATAATATACAGTATTAAGCTTATAGTTTATATTTAATTAACTTATAAGTATTTACTAGAATTTAAATGTAAAGGTTAATCTTTAATTAGAAATAATCTTAGTTAAAATTATATAATTAACTGCAATAAATCGCAAAAATATATAAGCTAGTATTTCTATATTATTACTTTTTTATATAAAAAAAAGTAAAAGTATTTAATAAATTAATCTATAATTATTAAAATATTATTATATTTAATTTTCGATTTTAGTTTAATAGATAGTAGTAGTTTAATAATAAAGTTTAATAAAATTAACTCCTATAGTTATTCCAGTACTAGTAAAGGTTAAAGTTTACTGTATAGTTTATATTTTAAAGTTTTAACTATTTTATAAGTTATATAGCAAGAAATAATATCTTATATTACTTTCTTAAATCTTTAAAACTCAAGATACCTTTAAACCTATTTACAGGTCTTGCAAATACCTTTATATCTATATACTAGGTATTAAGAAACTTCTATAACTATATTCTTTTAAAGTTTATTTAAGATTTAGATTTTTTTATTTTATTATTAAATTCCTTTATTATTAAACTCTATATCTTTTAAAAATCTATTATTATCCTAGGTAGCGTAATACTCTTTAATGCATTAAAGTATAGTATTATTATTAAATACTTTATATATAGCTTAAAGTACTATTTATTAGTAGTGTCCTTTAAGGGTTTATTTTAAGATCTGCCTAATATATTTAATTTTTCCTTGGTTATAGTTAGCTTGTCTGCTAAGTGCGTTTATTTATCTGTTTTTAGATCTTTTTTAGTAGATTAAGATATAGTTGAATTTTAAGAGGTATTCCATATAGCAGATCTGCCTTCCAGAGAGTTATTATACTATCGCGAAGTATACAATATTCTTATAGTCAGTATATACTTTAACTTTATATATTCCTTTTAGTAAATAGTATTGCTATTCTTTAAATGCAAGAATAATAGCGAGGAATTCTTTATTATATATTAGATAGTTTAATTCTGCGCTATATAGTATTTAAAAATAAAAGGTAATAGGGTATAGCTTACTGTTTTTATCTTTTTAACTAAGCTAAGCTCCTACAGTAAAGTTAAAAGCGTCCGTTTTAACTTCTATTTCTTTAAATAGGTTAAATATAATAAATATAGGTTCTTTTAAAATAAGCTGCTTAAGTTTATTAAAGGCTTCCTATATATTTAGTGCCTATAGAAACTTTTAATCTTTTTTAGTAAGTTTATAGAGAGTCTATACAATACTTCTATAGCCTTTAATAAATTGTTAATAGTAGTTAGCGAGTTTTAACAAGCTTTAGACTTCTTTAACTATTATAAGTATAAGCCAGTCTTTTACTGCTTATACTTTTAATAGATTTATGCAGATTTCTTTAAAGGTAATAATATACTTTAAGAAAGTAACTTTTTATATATAGAATTTGCATTTTTCTAGTTTTATAAATAGTTTAGTATTTTATAGTGTTTATAATACTTTATAGATATATACCTTATATTCTTTAAAAGTATCTGAGAAGATTAAGATATTATTTAAGTAAATAACTATAAAGATATCGAGGTATTCCTTTAATATATTATTAATTATTTTTTTGAATATTATAGGGGTATTAGTAAGACTGAAAAGTATAATTAAGTATTTAAATAAGCTGTATTTAATTTAAAACGTGGTTATTTATTTATATCCTTCTTTAATTCGGATAAGGTTATAAGCGCCTTTAAAATCTAGCGCTATAAACTACTTTTTCTTATATAGTCTATCCTATAATTCTATAATTAATAATAATAAAGTTTTATTTTTAATAATAGCTTTATTAAACTATCAGTAATTTATAATTAACTATAGTTTACCTCTTTTCTTTAATATAAATATAATAAAATAGCCTATTTCCAATAAAAAGGGTTAAATATATCTTTTAGTTAATATATTGTTTAGATAATTATATAGGCTTTTAAGCTCCTTTTTATTTAGATTATAAATTTTATAGAAGGTAATACTTATATTCTCTTTAAGCTTAATTATATAGTCCTATTAACTATATTCCAGTAGCTTTATATTAAGTGTTTCCTTAAACAGTTTATTATACTTCTAGTATTCTTTAAAGATATTTTATAGTTATTTTAATAATACTACTACTTTAAGACTTTTTATTTTAAGCATTTTATTAATATTATTAAATGCTTTCTATAAAAAGGCAATTATTTTTTAAATTTATTTATCCTTCCCTTTACTTTACTTAAATTTTATTTTTAAGTAAACTGTTTCCATAATTAAATTAAAGGTAACTTTTTTAATTCCTTTCTTTAATATATTTAAGGGTTCTATATAAGATTTCTGCCTTACAGTTAAAGCCTTTTTAATAGTTTTAATCGCTAGGGAAGCTTTATTATTGCGCTAATAAAGCTGGCTGTTCTTTTAGTTAATATTAAGGTTATTGCATTTCAATTAAAGATAACCGAGAATAATATTATACTTATTAATATTCGCTATATTGCAAGGGACTACTCCTTTACGTTTAGCGACTTTAAGTTTAAGATAATCAGTCTTTCGCTTAACTTATCTATTATTATATATAAAGGCTCCTCCTTTTACTTAATAAAGTTAATATAGTTTAGTTTTCTCTTTTTAAAGTAACTGTAAGCGATTTACAGTTATAAGTGCAATAAAATTGCCTATTACTCCGCTATCCACTAATATATATAGCTAATATCCCTTAACTATTATCTTTAATTTAAAATATAGTAAATCTTTATTATTAATTTTATTATTTAATATTTTAAAAGATATAATTTATTAATTATTACTTTATAGCCCTTTTATAGGTAATATTAATTATTTTTTAATTTTTTTCTTTTTATATAGATTTCATAATTAATTAAGGTTCCTTAAAGTAAATACTACCTTCTCCTATTATAAGCAGTTCCTTTATAAGTAACGAAATTAAACTAGTTTCAATACAGCTCCTTTATAATCTAATTAATCTTTCTGTCTTCTAAAGTAGGTTTATACCCTATATACTTTTACATTCGCTACTTTTAAAGTTTTTCTTATAAGTGGATAGTGTATTTATCCTTTTAGCAGTGTATATAGTTTAGCGATAAATATAGGGTATTATTAGCTTATTAAGTATACTAATCCCTTAATTTATTTCGTTTATATATAATATACCCTAAACTATTACATTTTAAGTAACATTATTGGTTGCACTTAAACCTTCCATTATAGCGGAAATACTATTTTATTAATTTCTCCTAGCAGTAAATATAGCATCCTTTAAATTCACATCCTTTAAATCCTTATAGTTAACAATATTCTTTTAAAGTTTCAGTATCTAGTTTAATAATAATAATTTTAAAGTTTTAATACTATATAGTTATAATCTATTCTTTAAAAGTACTATAACCCTATACCTATTCTATAAAGTAAAATAGAATTTTAATTAAGAATATATTATACTTTACTTTTTCTTAAAAGTATATTATATACTTATATACAATATAAGTGATTTAAAATATAGTATAATGCTTTTTATAAATAAAGTTATTTACAGTATAGTCTCTTTATATATAAAAATATATAGGTTCTTCGCATATAGTTAAAGCAATTAAAATAGCTTTAATAGCTACTTTATCGTTAACTTTATTTTATATATAGAGCTGTTTATATAGGCGTAAGTTTATCCTATTTTACTGTATACCTATAATAACCCTTTTAATTAAGTTTAAGTAGTATTTATTTAGTTTACCTTTAAGGTTACTGTTTATAAGTAATATATTTTCTAGTTTTAAAGGTATAGTACTATATAGCAACAGTCTATATTATAAAGGGTCGTTTTTATCTTTATTATTAAAGTTACTGCTACTAGTTTATCCTTTATTATCTATAGTAATTTAGTTAAAATATCAGTAGTTAATTATAGTAATTATTTATTTATCCGGGATACTATTATCCCTATTTAACTTTATATAGCTAAAGTCTAGGTTTTATTTTATTAAACTGTCTAGGTATAGTAAATACTTATTTATTCTATTTTCTTTAAAAATATCTTTAAAAGTTAAGGATTTAAGTTTTAACCAGTATCCTTTTTAATTTATTATAAATATCTTTTTAAGTTATTTTAAGTATTATCCGCTTCCGTCTTTACTAATTTTATAAATAAAGCAGTTATTATTATAGTATATAGTCTAGCTAAATAATATATAATTAATAGCTTTTAAAATTATATTAACCTTTTATTTAAATTTTAGCATAGGCTTTTAAGGTTTGTTAGTTTTTAGCTTTTATAGAGCTTTGCAGTCCTTTAAAATATATCCTGGTTTATTACAGTTATAACAGATAACCTTTACCTTTCCTTTTTAAATAGCGTCTAAATCTATTTAACTAAGTCTCTTATTATTAAAGCTAGCGATATATTCTTATTGCTTTTTGCCTTAGTTCTTATATCCTTAATACTTATAAACTTATCTAGATTACTATTATCCTTTCTTTACATTTAAATAAATTTTATAAAGTAAATTATTTGCGTCTATACATTTCTTAATAAACTTAGTAATACCTTTATTATAAAAAAACTTATAAACTTCCTTTTTAACTTTTAGTTTAAATCTATTATAAAAGCATTTAATAAAAGTAAAGTTTCCCTATTTAACTTTAAAAGTATAGTTTTTAAAGTATATAATATAATTAAAGTATTTTCCTTTCTAGACTAAATTTATAAATTTATTTTCTGTAATATATTCTTTATTAATATCATTAAAGATATTCTTTAGTTTTTCTTTAAATCGATTATAGCTGGCGAATATAAGCTGTATTTACTTATCGGCTTTACTTTTATTATTAAAGAAATCCCTTTAAGTAAATTTAAACTACTTTAAGGCGTTTCCTTTAAATTATCTAGCAGCTAAAAGGACTTTACTAGTCTCTATATTAAAGCTAGTTAAAAAGTAGGTAAGATAATTGTATAGTTAAGTAAAAACAGTTAAAGTGCTATAGTATTTTTATTAAAGGGCTTAAAGGGTTATATCTTAAGCGACTCTTTTAAGTCCCTTAAAGGTCAGTTCCCTTTATAGTTCGGTATAAAGTTTAGAGTAAGTGGGGCTTAATTCTGTAAATTTATAATAGTTATTTACTATTAGTGAATTATTTATTGAAGTCTAGCGTTTTCAGTAACTAGATATTAATAGTATTATTCCTATTCTGTATAATTGGCTTTTATTCGTTAAAAGGCTTCCTTTATGCGAATGTAAAGTTATTCCGTTTTATCGATTTTATCCTCGTCTTTACTTCCACTTATATTATTATCTCTATTATTGTCCTTCCCTTAACAAGGAGGTAGGATAAAGGGTAAAGTGTTAAAAGAGGATACTGCAGCAGATATACTTGCAGTATTACTTAAGATTTTGAATGGCCTTTTAAATAAAAGTCATTAATGTATAACAATCCAGGCGATTCTTAATAGTCAAACTGTGACGATCCGGGTTGATTCTCAAGGGATAAACCGAGGTTCGTGGGTTTATGTTGACAGAGAGGTCAGGGATGA
>JAOALB010000135.1:0-150635 GCA_025331125.1 Mycogone perniciosa
CCCCCCCCAAAAAAAAAATACCACCACAGTTGTACAAAAAGCCTGAACCCTTGAGCATCACTCGGAGAAAATATTTCCAGGGCATCCATCTAGCGCATGGTGCCTAGAAATCCAGATCCCGCATGAGTCGGGCGCGATCCGCTCCTCGGGCGAGTCGCAACGAAATCGTGCATGCTCCTCCTGCGAATATGGGATTCTTCTTTGTCGGCGCTGTTTCCTGATTGCAAAGTGTACGGGAATTGCATTGGGAACCATATCCATTGGTAGTTCTGCGACGAGGCGGCGCCGTCGTTTGAGCGTTGAGCGTCCATCTTTGAGGGATATGTATGTATATTGGAAGAGGGATAGATGGTAGAGTTGCGTGTGTGTGCGTGCGTGTCAAATGGTAGTAGTAGTACTCCGTAGGAGCTGCAAGGTTATCGATTCGTGGATTGAATTGTTAAAACAAGGAAAAAAGGATAACGTCGGCAATGAGAGCTTCTTAAGGGAATACAACGGAACACGCAGAAGAGGCCGTTGGAATCTCAGTGTCTCAGCACCTCCGCATCTTCAAATAGCTGGCAAGACAGCTATTATTATACCTATGCAACCCAACCTCCAACCCTCCCTTGGCCCCCGCACATACATATACAAGGGAGAGGAAGTCAAATGCCACAGCATGGCCGTTTGCAATCCCACGCCACACAGTAGTACTCGTACTCCGTACTCCCGCCTCCTCCCCGAGAGAGAGAGAAACGTGGTGTCGATCTGAAGGTCCAAGCGATGCAAACGCAATTGGCCCAAGTCCCCCGCATCCGGCTCAGGTCAGTGTTTGCGCCACTGTGAACAATGCTAATGATGCTGTACCAACCAATGGAGCTTGGACTCGTTTCTTGCTGACTGTTTCAAGCGCAATATGTGCTGGCCAACAGGTGGGCGATGAGGCGGGTGGCTTGGAGAGGCATGTCACCTTGCGTCCGCGTGTGGAGAAACGGTCCAATAATGTTGAAGGCATTACTCAGACATCCCTTGGGAAATCCAAGGCCATCTACATACGACGTAGTCGCCATCGTGTGCTACCAAGTGTTGGGGAATAGATAGGTAGTTGGCCATTTCCCTCTCCTGTGTTGGTCGAGATGTACACTCCGTCTATATGCCTCCGTGCTTCGCAAAATCCAAATCCATTGCCGCCCTTCCCAAACTCCCATCTTCAGCATGTATCAACCTCAATCGACCTCAGACCACGCCTTACGGGCCATTCTCGCTATCCTCCGCAGATCACGCACCGGATGCCCACATGCAAGGGAGAGCTCCCTCCCTACACGCGGCGCAAACGATAACAAGTGTCGCGACTCAAACATTCGTGGCAAAGCCCCAAGGATCTCCAGTGCCAACTTTCCACAGCCCGCTTCGACATCAGGGCTGCTCTTTGGAGCATAGCCTGAGGGTAGCCACTCCGGTCGCTTTTGCTGTGTAGCCTTGCTTGAGAACGAGCTTATGGAAATGTTGACCAAGCTTCTCAAGTGATCTTGTGCTTTATCAGATGACTCGGCAAGAATATTCTTGAGAACCTCTAGTGCTGCCATGGTGTCAGACCCAACACCGAGGTTCTGTGCCACCACTATGGATACACGCAGTATCTGACTGCAGTCATCCTCGTAGATCGAGAAAGACATGTGCTTCACCATCAACAAGACACCAATGCTGAAATTCATTTTGATGAGAGGATCCTGCACCCCGGGATTAGAACCGACTGCTATCTGCAGCATGGGCTTGACAATCTCCATGTAGACCCTTTGCATCCAAAGTGGCTTCGTGACAGCAAAATTGTCCTTGGTTAAAAATCGTTGGGGAGCGACAACCATTTCCAGCCTCCGTGCCAGATGCTGGCCAATGGCCGAATCGTTGGGCGCTTCACGTAGAATTTGAAGCAATCCTTGGGCCTGCTTACCACTGTAGCGTCGTAGCAGCCCACTGGCGATGGCGTACATCGAGGAAGCCTGCTGCAAGTTGCGAGCAGCATCCTCAACATCGGATGACGCCTTAGCACGCTTGAGAGTGGTTGCCAATTGTTGCTCCAACGCCGCCATCAGTTGGTCAAGTGTCTCAATCTTGTATTTATTGGCAAGAATTGTTAAGATGGACCTCGCCACAGGTTTGGTCACCGAATCCTCCGCATCAGAAGTCGCCAAGGCATCACTTATCAGGAGTTCTTGCGCCACGCCATTGTTAAACTATTGATATAAGTTAGCAAAGTACCTTTCACGAAAAGGAAGAAGACTGACTAGTCGAGCAACTCCCGCCGGTCTCAGGGCTTCCAAGAGACCAAAGACGAGAATATTCACTCTCTCCTGGATCAACCAGTTCCATGAGGAACCCCTTTCTATACCCAAGCTCTCAGCTCCCTCCGTCTTTTGCTCCTCGGATTCGGCTGCGGGGATATTTATTGAGTCGTTATGGAATAGGCTCAGCACACACTCATCAATCGTGAGAGAAAGCTGCTGCGACTCGCTCATCTCGTGAACAACGAAGCTGGCAAAGTCGGAAAGGAGGTGAAGGTACTGAGATTCAGACGCTTTGTTTGAGCCTGTAAAATCATCACTAAGGCGAAGAGCGGGCTTGCCGGGTCCTGGATGCGCATGCACAGGTGTTGTCGCTCTGCGATAAAGGTGTCGAACCACGAAGAAACTAATGAGTAAAAAGTCGTTGCGAAGTTCCGTCGCAGATGTTGCTGGATTAGGGTTCGATTTGTTTTCTCCCAACGTATTTTCGTCATTTCCAAGACTGTCGATGAAACGTAGCTCGGGATATTTGTCAACAATTGTCCTTAGCCATGAACTACCATCAACCGTTTGATCTTGCACCAGATCGTGTTTCAAACAAGCGTCATTGAAATATCGTACAACTGATTGAATGCCAGCGGCCAATGCACACCAGACCTTCGGGTCTGTCTTTGCATCCATTGCGCTCACGAGTTCCGTAGTCAGCATATGAATCAGAGACAGGAAATTTTTCATTCCACCGGCCAGGGATCGTGGTAGCTCTGAACATCCAACGTAGGCTAGCAAAGGACCCAGTCTTTGGATGGTCTCAGCAGAATGAATATATTGGCGAGGGTCTCGGCTCCCCTGGATGACAGCAACGAATTGGTCGAGTAGAGGCTTGAAACCAGGGGTATAGGCTCGTACTGCTCGTTGCAAAGCCTTTGCCGTCTCGTTCAGGAGGTCATCCGAATTGGGATTTCGAGAATCGCCGCTAAATGCCTGTCGGACAATGGCGAATAAGTCCTGAGAAATCTGCAAACACGTTCCATCCGGAAGTAACAACCCTGTCTCCACATCCTCTTGCTTTGGGTCCAAGGACTTCGCCAGTTGTTGAGACGCTAGAGCTCCTGCGCCCTGAACTGCCTCTGTCGATGTTTTTATTTCGTCATACGTTGCGTCTTCTTTGTATCCGAGGTTGACCGGGGCTTTGTTAACGTCGCTATAAAGGGTCTTAAAGATGCTATCAACAGCAGCAAAATCACTCTTTTCTTGATCTGTCATCTTCGCATCCACAAGGAGGATCCGCGTCTCCAATATTACGTATAATATCTTGAGAAGTGCTTGAGTGTGTGTTGGTGATTTCGGGTGGCGCAGGTTCTCCTTGATGTGCGTAATTGTCGGTGCCACCATTAGAACAAATGCGCTTGGGTTCGCACTGAGAACACTGACGAGTAGTCGACCGGCAGAGGCAGTGTACATGGGGTTAGACAAGTCATTGACGCAATCGCGCGTCACATTCAACGTATAGTCGCGCAAGTTGTCGTCCTTTAGTTTGGTCGCGAGTGTCTTCAATACCTCAAGCGTGGCCCAGATTGTATCCTCAATCTCACCATTTCGTACTTCGTATTTGAGGCTGCCCCAAATTCGGTTGACATATGGTATGACCGATTGCTCTGTATGAGTATATTCTTCAAGACAAGCTTTGATAGTTTTCAGAACATCGATCTACGGATAGTGAGAAATGGGCCTATTCCTGAGCATGGCGGATCGACGTACCTTGACATTGACGGTTACGCCATCTCCTTGATCCAATTTACCTATTAAGAAAGGCAGGGCGAAGGGGGCGAGGCGGTGGTTTGATGAAAAGCATTTGCGTAGCTGATTTTTCAATTGGTCTGGAGTGATCCCGCTTTGCGAGGTGCGTGGCAAGGTGATTGGGTAGTAGGACTTGAAAGTGCCATAGACCTCCTCAACAACCTCTTCTGAAGGGCTATACTCTTGTTGGAGGAAGGCTCTCAGGGTATCAAACCACACCATTAAACAGTCTGGATCCCTTTCACTTCTACACAACTGTAGCAGATCAGTCATGAAGCCAGAGGCGGCACCATCTCGGTACTGGAGGTCGCTAGCGACTTCAGGAGTGGTGATAAGTGAACGTAATAGTTCGTAAACCGTTAGTCGGGTTTTCGAGACTTGTCGCTGGAAGTCATCTTTCAGAGTGCAGACCTTCTGAATGATGTCGTATCCGCTTTGGGGCTGGAATGCCTTCATGGCTATTATCCGAGATAATGCTGACGCCGAAGCCAGGATGCCGGCTTTGTGATCGACGTCAAACATGGCACCAAAGAAATTTACCAACAGCTTGACTATCAATATGCAAGAGCGTTAGGAGCGTCTTTTGAGAAGCGGTGGTGAAGGTTGCGTACCATGACTTGGCTTCAAGAACTCCTTGTTTACAAAGTCCAGTGTCCGTGACAGGAATTCCAAGGCTAGGTGAGGTTAGCAAAGAAGAATACCTCATATATGCAAGAAGACATCCCAACCCTTTGCTCTTGATGTCCAGTCCGGAGTATCCTGATCATCGGCTGTGTCGTCCTTGCCTGGCATCCATGGCTGAACAGCCTCTACCCAACGAGCCACGGGCAGGGTGTTGGATGGGGCGGCTTGTAGTTCTTTTAATAAGGGTCAGAGGATCTTCTCCAGGTAGTCTCAGAAGCGGAATATTTGAAGACAAACCTCTGGCTGTCTTCTGAGCGAGGCTCGCCAACTTTGTCTCATCATCCTCCAGGACAAACTCAAGCGCCAGTTGCCGGAAGTCGGCCATGGCTTCGTCACCCACACAGGGCTTTGATTGTCGCAAAGCGGTGAAACGTTTAAGATCAAGCTCTCCCTGGAACGACTGAGTCCTGAGGGAGATGTCTCCTAAACGAAAGCCTAGATATCCAGCAGGTGGGTGAATCCGAAATTCTGGGCCTGTGACAGGTGCGATGGCGGGGCAAATTTTGGACGACAGCGCTCGCAAATCCGAATTCAAGTCGCCTATTTATGAGGTCTAGACGCCGTGTCTGGAGAAGGGGATGGCGGGTATTGGTAAGACCTTTCACCAATTATCTTTCTCGAGGGTATTGTTTCTGATCGAATGGCGAAAGTGTCTTTGTAATCCTGAAATGAAGATTCAATGGCGGGACGACGAAGTTCGGAGATGGAGGGGTACTTTCCAGATTCCGCGGGCTCCACTTTTTTGCGATGACGGAAGAAAGCCGCAGTGTCAGTGGCATTTTGAAATACTACGAGTACGAGTAATTGGGACGATCAACTCCAAGTTTCTGCATATTCGTTCGCATCAACGGCTTCAATTCTGTCGCAATGGTTCAATTAGCACCAGCCTTGCACTCCTTGGCAACAGCCTGCCCGGCGCGCTTGGCTGCCCGCCGTATCTTCCACCAGCGCCGCTGGGCTCAAGTCCACGATGTCCGCTTCCTCGCGACGCAACAGCCTCCTCAGGCAATCCTCGAGAAATACCGCGAAAAGCTCAACCACAAGGCATCACAGGAGGGCCACGGAAGCATTGAAGACCTCAAAGCTGCCTATGCCAAAAGGATACAGGAGCAGCGCAAGAAAGACGTCGTTGACGTCCTATCAATACCGGGGCTCTCGTCAGAAACAATCCCGCAACCTCTACCTCCAAACTCAGAAGCTACATCATCTCCATCCGCTGCGCCAAAAAAGCCCACTTCGAAAGGCGCTTCCGGAAGCAAACCCGCTGTCAAGCCCCTAGGCGACATCCTCGACCTCGAAAAAGCCTCCGTCCTGCCCGAGAAAGAGCTCACTGCTATATGGCGCCTCCGCCACGCCTCCTCACCCCACACTCTCTGTGCTGTGATCCCAGCATTGACATACGAAGCCATGGAAGCTGTCGCCCGCGCAAGCCCGCAATTCGTGCTTCCTGTACCGCATGAGAGCCAGGGTGCTGAGATGCACTTCCTACAGTGGACATTCGACGCCGCGTCTAAGACAAGCACAGTGCTTTTCACGCAGTTGGCCGAGTACAAAACCAGGGGCGAGTTTGCGCAACCGCATACGACGGTTACGCATCACCTTGACCTTGTCGGGGATAGGGGCCTAGTGCTCATGCAGGGACAAGTCATGGAGGGGAGGGGTGTGCAGCCAGAGCATGCGAAGTGGTTGCTATTGTGTCTGCAGCGGTTTTATGGCGGATGGGAGCAAGGTGAGGCCGAGTTGGATGGGCAGAGGAAAGAGAGGTCAGATGAGCGAAAGAAGTTGTTGGAGTGGTTTACAAACGGCGACCCGAGATTCAGTGTTGAGAAATTGATCGAGGAAGCTGAACGAATGGGATGAGCATATGAAAAGGAGAAAAGAAACACTTCATTTGGTTCAACAAATAGTTGATCCGTCGGCTATGAAGATTGAGGGGATGGACACAAATATTGATGATATAGATTTCTAAGATTAAACTATGATGGTGTATATCAAATGTACAATAATAAAAAACTGACACTCATCGATATCTTACAGCTTAGCCTTCAGCTCTTGTGCGTCCTCATCCACCTTAGTCTGGTCTCTCAGCACTCTCCGCAGAATCTTACCTGCTTGAGACTTAGGAACTTCCTTGATGAATCGCACACCCCCGCGTAATCGCTTCGAAGGCGCCACCTCACTGTTCAACCAGTCCGTAATCTCCTTTGCCTTCTCCTCCGTCTCCTCGACGCCTGTCTTGAGCACGACATACGCCCGAGGTACCTCAGTGTGCTGTTCCTTGTTCCAAACGCCAATGACACATACGTCTGCGACGTCTTTACGGCCGATGATCTTGGCTTCGAGTTCGGCGGGTGCGACTTGGAAGCCATCTGAAGTAAATGTCAGTATATATAATTCCCGTGACACATGGACAGGGGGGAGGGGGGCTCACTGTATTTGATGAGCTCCTTCTTTCGGTCCGTGATATACAAGTTCCCCCTAGGACATATGTACGAAATATCTCCCGTCTTATACCAGCCATCTTCAGTGAATGTTTCCTTGTGAAGGTCAGGCCTTTTCCAGTAGCCTCCGAACACATTCGGTCCTCTCAAAAGAAGTTCTCCGGGCTGAATATTTCGTCAGCAACCAGGGAAGAATAAAGATGGATCGGATAGTTAACTTGCCTGATCCGGTCCCAATTCCTTACCATCCTCATCCACAATTTTAGCCTCAATGTTAGGAAGTAGTCTTCCTACGGAGCCTTGATACTTCCGCCAATCATCTGGAATCTGGGCTGCTACCACGGGGCTCGTTTCTGAGAGTCCATATCCTTGCCTGACGCCGATCTTGAGGCGTTCCCACACAGCGATGACCAGTTCCAGGCTAAGCGGTGCAGCGGCCGAATTGACCGATCGTAAGGATGAAAGGTCGTATTTGTCTACAACGGGGTGCTTTCCCAGGCCCAGTACAATCGGCGGCGGCACGTACATGACCGTAATTCGGTAGTCCTGAATCAGCTTGCAGGCCTTTTCCATATCGAACTTGGACATGACAATGCACTTCATACCACTGTACAGAGTTACGTGGAGAACGAAACTAAGGCCCTAAGAGAAAGAAATGTCAGTGGGCTCTCTTGAAGACCAAAAGCTGTCAGTCTTACGTATATATGAAACAATGGCAAGACACCTAACTGAGCGTCCATGTCCCAGTAGTAGTAATTTGGATCTAGCCTCTCTACCTGGTACGAGTGCGCAACCAAGTTGTAGTGTGTTAGCATAACACCTTTCGGTAGTCCTGTCGTTCCCTTTGTGAAGCATTAGCACCACACAAGCCTCTAAGATGAAGGGGACTCAAAACTCACAGAGCTGTATACAAGGTAGGCTACGTCCTTCTTCGGATCGATGACCGGTCTCTTGGGTTGGATCCATGCACTCTTCGCCGTAATTTCCGTCCAGTGTTTATGAGTCCCCGTCTCATCCCTCTCATCACCTAATAAGAGGATTCTGTCCAGTGGCAACTTGGCCGTCTCAGCCGCTTTTCGGGCCGTTTCCAAGAAGGCTTTCTGTGTGAGGAGGACCTTGGCGCCAGAGTCCTTAAGTTGTTGATCGAGCTCCTCGGCGGTGTATGTAGGGTTTGCGGGACTGGCTATTCCGCCGGCCCAGTGTATCCCGAAGTTAAGCGCCGGGATGTCGATGTTGTTAGGAGTGTAGAAGCCGACAACGTCACCAGTGTTCCATTTGAAGACATGGCGGAGACCTTTGCCAAATTCTGTGGCTAGCTCCTTGATGTTGGCGTAGGAGTAAGATCGGCCGGTGTCGCTGTCGATGAAGATGGCTTTAGATCAATGAGCATTCAAGTTAGACACATATGGCAACCCGAATAACAAGAGTAACCTACGTTCGTCAATGGGGTATTTTACTGGCTGTTCCATGTAATACGTCCATGTATCTATAAGTGGGACGTTCACGTCCGGGAAGGCAGACTTGACCGGCATTGTTTCTGGAGAGGAATGGAAAACCTCGATGGGGATTCTGAGACTGTTTTAGCACTGAGGAGCAAAAGAGGAAGATGGAGAGGACACAAGATGTGGCAATTGATGACAACAATGTTCGTATATACACATTGGCCAAGCAATTACAGAGTACTACCTAGTACTAGCAGTACTACCATTGAGACCGGCTCGTGCCAGGCAAGGGAGTACTAGTAACTCCGTATTACTAGCTTCAACCCCCGATCTTATGCGTCTGTGATATTGACTCGTGGGAAAGGTCTTGCCGAGATGCACAAACACGTTGACGACGATGGCTCGCGAGATTAGGGGATGCAGCTGGATCAGACATGCGCCCGCAGCGGAGTTAACCCCTCTGCGTTATTTGTGCCGACTGGTGTCTGAATCCCCATCTCTTGAATGACAAGCGATAGAGTATGAAGTCGTAGACCCAAAAAGCCGAAGATCCAGCTTACCCAGTGTAGGCCGATAAGCTGGCACTCTCACGAAGACCAGGGCCGATCCCTTGATCCTAACCCACCCAAGTAAAAATAGCCTGTAGAATTTGGAATTTGCCATGAAGTGCTTCATAGAAATTTAATTGGATTGCAAAGTCCCAGGTTTACATGTATGCGGTCAGATTGTGGAGCCTAGCGGGCGCTTTGGATGGAATTATTGAAGTTGGGCCCCCGTCTAATTCGGCCTTTATCTCCGTCCGAAAGCCTCCCGAGGAGGCTTGCAGTCCGGGACACCGTACGGAGCACGAGTACGTGGTGCCTAATAACTGCTACTGTTACCTACTACAACCAATACGCTCTAAATGGTCGTAATAAGACATTTTGAGTCCCGACTCCTATAACATCAATATCTAATTCTCATCAATACTCCACCTCCCTCGGCTATGGAATCGGCAGTCCATAATGTGCGATTATTAATCCGAATCTTGCTCCGTTCCCACACAGACTTCGATTAGTGTCTCGGCTTTGATTCATCTTGCTGGTAGGGGCATAGTCTACCGTATAGATGCTGACATTCCATAAGTCTAAGGCAATAGCTTTTGAGCCACCTGTTAATCTGACCTTCGGGTATTACGAGACATTATACTCCGAATATGATGTACGTAGTATTTCCTCTACCCTCACGGCACTACTCGTACCTGATTCTTACCGCGGAGTGATGTCATAATTATCCGGTTATGTCCCACATCTCCTTGAACACTTGGTCCGGGCCGCACAGTTTCCATCGCTAAGATGAAGCCGAGATGCTGATACGAACCGCCTTGTCAATGGGCGTAGGGCTCATTGCCTATCCCATTTTTTCAAATAATATGGCCTTTTGAGCTTAATAGATAGACCATTCGGTGGAAATTCTGGTGAGTTGATTGCTCAGAAGTCAAACCAGTAAACAAATATCGCCGAGCAGCAAATGGTGTCTACTTGTCGAGTCGGCTTACTTGTATATATTTAGAACATTTGGCCAGCATCAAGATTCGTATAAGGCCCCGTGTTTTCCCGACTTGAGCACAACCACTCGCTCGCAGAACTCTGCAGCCTCTCCATATATGTTTCTCATTCAAAAAAAAATTCAAAAAGCTCAGTTATTCATCTTTCACACTTCATCTCCTCTTGATGTAATACAACGCCCCTATACTGGCCACAGGAACGAGTATCAGAGAGAGAGCTTTGATACCTGCGTTCCTGATCCGAGGGACCATGATACCACTTGAAACCTTCTGGAATTCTGCAGGCGCATGACCTATTGGGTAGGGCGTACTCGGGATATCACACCCGATAAAGGGGCATATCTGTTCCTATCCGAATCCGTCTTCTAACTTGCATACCAAGAGCCTTCCTTTTGGAGTTAAAGCTTTTGCCTTGTTATGCCTTTTTGTATGTAAGCTTCGTAATGCGCGCTATGAAGCTCTCGCAAAGACCAAGGAGTACATACCTTGCAAGCATACCGCGCTTTGCGTCTTCCATGCCGTTGTCAACGCCCTTGCCTTGGAAAAGAACTACCTCGAATGCATCGTGGAATGCGCAAAAGGCCTCGATCCAAGGGTCTATATATCGTACAACATTCATTGGAAACGACTTGCATGCATGCAGTACGCCCCTGATTGTGTTGTTGATTGACTTCTCCCATGAGTCCAGGTTGCGCTCAGTGAGAATGAACTTGGCATCTGGGTAGTACTCGATCAACTCCTCAGGGAAGAACTGAGAGATCTCCACAATGGCCTATCATTACTTTCTTATTAGCAAATTTCTTCAACTACATGGAGATATAAAACGGAAATGATACGGACGTCATAGTTTGCGAGCCACTTGTCAAACTCTGCCTTTCCGTAAGGTTTACCTGTGCCCAAGTACTTGCATCTCAGAGCTTCCTCAAAGAGATTCATGTGCGTAATGCCATGAGTGACAGTTTCGATGAGATGGTATGGAGTGTATCCGAGAAGTTTGAGTGCCTGGTAAAGAGAGAAAGTCCCGACTCTAAAGAAGTGACATGTCATTAACTACTGTGATATAATATCATGGGATCCAAGGCAATGCTTGACAATCTTGATCAACAGAGTAAGATCGATGGATGACATACCGGCTATGACTGAGAACAATGATCTTCTTTGTGAGTACATGCTGAGGCTCAGGAAGTCTGTCAATGAGGCGAGACATCTTAAGGCTCTCAAGTGGGCAACATGGATTGCGAGATAGGACTTTCTGGATGATTGGGTTTCGCCTCAAATTCAGCGGGCCTTGTGTAAACCGTAACCAGCCAGATATTTATGCGCTGTACGGAGTACCATGATTCTTTTATTAGCCGCTGAGCCTGTATAGGCGGGGGTCTCTTGAGCTGGCTTATGTGACAAGTTTAATTTAGCTGCCCGCGATTCAAGCTATTGGGTGAGCATCCAAATCGACTAAACTTGATACAAAATTAGGATTTGGAGTAGTATTCAGGGATTTGCTCCATACTGGCATGCTATATGGCGGGTAATAATCTAAATCAAGTCATGATGATGTTCAACCTATCGCAGTTGCAGCTGCACTGGACCTCAAAAGCTGAATGTGGTCAACCACTGCACACCACTAGACAATTAGATCAAGCCACCAGCAAATTGGCATAAAGTAAGAGACGGATTTAATCACAAATGACTAAATCCGAGTCGGAGTAAAGGTAGTGTATGAGCAGTTATCTGCGCCACGACCTTTTTTCATCATTACGGGACACTCTTATCAGGCCAGAGCCAAACTCTGCTTGCATGGATTCCTGGGAACAGCAACGAAAAGAAGTTGTATCAACTATTGAATCTAGGCGCAAGCATTACTATGCGCGTAATGGTGTTGTGTCAGTACCTGACTGGTTGATGATAACTGCATGATGTGTTGTAAACTCTGCCGCGCTTTGCAAATACATTTATCCCACCAGCCATTATTAAGCACCCATAGGTAAATCTAGCCTCTCAGTGCCCAGAGAGCACTCTTATTTTAGTAGTGTTATTGCTACCTTGTACTTAAGACGAATATTGCCGAGACACCGTACAGAAGTGTTCGGAAATCGAGTTCAGGATGAGCTATTCAGAGATGGCTGATAGTAGCAACCCAGAACTCGTCTGTTTGGCTTCCACCGGTCCTCCCTGTTGAGCTTCGTAGCGCAAGTCCAAATGCAACTGTACGGAGTACAATATTCTGCCATAATCAATAACCAACCAGTCGGGTTGTATTGGTGACCGTGCTTCTCGGCAGTTGCACTCAACCGCCGAAGAAATGGAGCCCAATATGTGGCAGAAGGATCATAAGCATGTGAAGGTGGTGGAGATGGTGACGAAATAATGGCGGCAACCAATCAACGATGGCGGAGTTGGGGCTTCAGTTAAGAGACGTTCTAGAATAAAATAAAATAAAGGTTAGACCGGCATTCACTGTTATTTCAAGAAATGTATGAATGCATAGACCATGCATTTCCTGCAGCACGATGAAGCGACAAAAAACATTGCTTCCAATTGAAAGGTGCATGGATTATTAATATTTAGTACTACTGATTCCGTAGGGAGGAGTGGTGGGACACAGCTATCATATGAAGTAGATGACGTGCCTCACGGATTGCCTAGGCCATAGTTAGTTCTTGTGAATTGCGAATGCAGAGGTTATGGATGGAATTCAGTGGGTTTCAGGCAGTATTTGGGGTGATAATTCAGGTGTCGAGCGCATAATAGTGGTCAATAGCTATCATGTACTTCAAGACGGTTGAGCCGGAATTGGGGTCGCCAATGCCGAGGCTGACCACGGCTATGTACTGCGACACGACACGAAACTTTCAGTGACGGCCTCGTTCCTCCAAAAGCCACCACGAAACGCGCCTGACCAGACCAACAGACACACACGCACGCAAGCCAATTTGCTTTGTTTATGAGCTGCCGCTTAATAAAGCTTTCATCTGGTCATCGGCTTCTCCTCAGAGCTCCCGTCGCCAGCGCCATGGTCCACTGGCCGCGGGGTGCATAAGCGTCGATTCTCCTTTCCAGCTCCGACAGCTCTCGCAGCTCCCCTACCGAGTTCGCATCGTCCCCTCTCGCGTCTTCCCAGACAGCAAGATGCCTGTGTCGGAGATTTCTTCCATGGCGTCGCACAGGAAAAGGCTGCGCAGGCGGCGTCAAGACAAGCCGGCCATCACTGCTCGGCTGGTGCTTGACGACCTTATCAAGAATGATGTTGGCCTTCTATCCGATGACCTCTTCTCGGACCTCTTCCCACATCTTCTTCACGGTAAGCCACGATAGCAGGCAATGCGGATCTATACTGCGTCCTGAAATGCGTCCTGACGAGTAGCAGATTCGAGCGATGCGCCTCTATACGATATCCACCACATCGCCGTCGCGCCGTGGACTCCGAATGCGAACCCGAGCGATAGTCCTTGGTCCATCGTCCCGGTCATGAAATCCTCCGCCCTGGCACACTCGACAGTTCAGTTTTCTCCGTCTTCGCCGGCACTACAGAGCTTTGCCGTCACCCTGCAGCAGGTCGCGCCTTCGAAGCTGTCCAGTCGCACTGGCATCGAGATTCTCGTCCTTGACGTTGCTCCGCTACCACTGGAGACTGTCTTTGTGAGCTTGGAGAGCGAGTTGACGAAACGGCTGGAGAATGGCGAAGGCACTTTCTACAAAGACCATCCCACGAACCCAAATCCCAAGAGCATTGCCAACATGACGCCAGAGGAACGTCTAACAACAGCTCTCCGAACGGCCCTCAGCAGCCTCAAGGTCGTGCACTCCGGCGATCTGTTCCCGCTACCGCTACCCCCTCATCCTCTTACCCATGTGCCGCCAAATCCCGGCAAGATTATGCTATGCGAGCCTGTGGCACAAGGAATTCTGACGAACTCAACAAAGATCATCTTGATGAGAGGGAGGGTTCAGAGGAGGCAGGCTCGTGGCGCTGCGTCAATGGCCTCCAGCGGACGACTCAATGGGACTACTGACGACGAAGATGGCAACACGGACCAATTCTTCTCAGCTGCTGAGGAGCGTGATCGTGCGGGTGCAGTGACTGACGATATGGTGACCGCCACGGAGACGGAAACCGATTTCTCAGGGACGGAGCAGGAAGACGAACTCTCAGATGATTCGATGGATGATATGATCTCCCTTCAGGCGCCATCTCTGCCGACTACCCATTCTATGGGACCGGGAACGCCAATGACAATTGGGACCTTGCGAGGGAGAAAAACCAATGGAATTGCTACACCGGGCTCGGTGTTCTCCAACTTCACAGCCACGACAGCCCGCCCCGATCGGCCCCGTGGACGGCTTTTCAAACTACACGGGCTAAGAAAGCAACTTCCCTCCGATCTATTACACCCAAAGCCAGCGTCTGAGGATGATGAGGAGGCAAGAATATACGTTGATGTGGCATCTCTTTCGAAGATTGGCTGCTTCTCAGGAGATTGGGCAAGGATAGAAGCCGCCGAAGAGCCACCCTTGAATGGTTTTGGCGCCTTTGGCCTGGGAAGCTTCGGTCATGAACTGGAGCCGTCCAATTGGCGACCTGTCCGAGTCTATGGTCTGCCTGAGGGATACTCACAACGGCCTGTGACCCGTATACCAAGTTCAAAACTAGGTGATCGGAGGATGTCTTTCTTCGAGTCCCAAGTGCAACGACCATCAAGCCCTGCTGTCTATGCCTCTCCCATATTGATTGCCAACTTAGATGGCGCTTCGCATTTGCGCATTGCGGCACTTAAGAGAACAGCCTATCAAGGGAAGGGAACGCTCCCAAGATTCACAAGCGCGTCGCATCCTCCATACGCTCGAGACATCGCTATCCACCACGTTCGAACTCCCATCTCAGCGGAACGTGCTTATCAGACCGCCGTGCTAGGTGGTCTGAAACGCTACTTTGCACAGAAGATTCGCCTCGTCCGCCCCGGAGATCTCATTGCCGTGCCGGTAGATGCCCAGCTAGGCCGAGCTCTCCAAGAGGCACCCGGCGCAGGTGGCTCCGAGGTAGACGATATAATGGCGTTGACGGCCCATGTGAAGGAGTCCGGGGCAGAGCCCATGTCACACCTTGATAGCGTTGCCTGGTTCAAGGTCGGACATATCCAGATACAAAAGTCTGACGAGGACGAGGACGGGTCAGCAGAAGCCCTCTGGGGCTCTGTGGCGTGCATCGACAGTTCGACTGTTGCGATGCATGGCTCTGGATTTGAAACGAGTCGGATACCAGGGACAAAAGACAGCACATGGCCGTACTACCTTGGGTTGAAAAAGACGCCTCGGCGAGGATCAGATGCTGCTCACCCGCCGTTAACCGAGCGTGAGCAGCAGCATATATCGCCTCTCAGACGTCAATTAAGGGAACTCCTGGCAGCCGCTACAAGCCAAAGAGCAATCCATCTAAGGATGCCACCGATTGCTATTCTCCTAACGTCCACACATCGCAACATTGGAAAAACTACCCTTGCTACGAATACCTGCACCGATATTGGTTTACACACATACACCATAGACGCTTATGATATCATTAGTGAGGGAGGCGGTAGTGGAAGTGATGTCAAGACGGAAGGCTTTCTTCGAACACGGGCAGAACGGGCTATAAGCTGTGGTGCGGACTGCTGCGCACTGCTGATACAGCACATCGAGGCGTTGACAGCCGACCGGATCGAGTCATCCATCAAGGAAATTTTGGAGGACACGCGGGTTCTCATCGCCACTACAAACGAGGTGGACAAGGTTCCCGACGGAGTTCGGGCCCTTTTCACCCACGAGCTTGAAATGGGTGCTCCCGATGAAGGCGAGCGAGAGGCAATCCTCAGAACCGTCATTGAGGATCGGGGAGTATGTCTCGAGCCTGCCATTGACCTTAACGCCATCGCCCTGAAGACCGCGGCTTTAGTCGCAGGTGATCTGGTTGATGTCGTGGAACGAGCGTCCGTTGCTCAGCGAGCGCGGCTCGAGACACTTTCGGACAAGGCTACCCAGGGTGGCATCACGGTAACTATGCGAGATGTACAGGTTGCCGGCGGTCCGTCTGCGCGATGCCTTACGGCTGCTGACTTTGATGTGGCCGTTGAGGCAGCCCGTAAGAACTTTTCCGACTCTATCGGTGCTCCTAAGATTCCGAATGTGACATGGGACGATGTTGGTGGTCTCGGCAACGTCAAGGATGCTATTACCGAGACAATTCAGTTGCCGCTGGAGCGACCCGAGCTCTTCGCCAAGGGCATGAAGAAGCGGTCCGGCATCTTATTCTACGGTCCCCCAGGTACTGGCAAGACACTACTTGCCAAGGCTATTGCTACCGAATACAGCCTTAACTTCTTTAGTGTGAAGGGTCCAGAATTGCTCAACATGTACATTGGTGAATCTGAAGCCAACGTGCGGCGTGTGTTCCAGCGCGCGCGAGATGCACGGCCCTGTGTCGTCTTCTTTGATGAGTTAGATTCGGTAGCACCGATGAGAGGTAATCAGGGCGATAGTGGCGGTGTTATGGATCGAATTGTGTCCCAGCTTTTGGCTGAGTTGGATGGTATGTCTGGCGGAGAGGATGCCGGTGGTGTCTTTGTAATTGGCGCGACGAACAGGCCTGATCTGTTGGATCCGGCTCTGCTCCGTCCCGGTCGATTTGATAAGATGCTCTATTTGGGAGTTTCGGATACGCATGACAAACAGCTCACTATCCTGGAGGCTCTCACTCGCAAGTAAGTTTCTTCCCTTTTACTATCTTATATAGGACTGTCCAAGCTCACATCTCGGCAGATTTACTCTTGACCCATCGGTTTCTCTGGCATCAGTTGCCCAACGTCTCCCTTTTACCTACACAGGTGCCGATTTCTACGCCCTGTGCAGTGATGCCATGCTCAAGGCCGTTACGCGACAAGCCTCGGCCGTGGACGCCAAAGTCCGCGCTATCAACGCTGACCCGGCCACTAGGCACCAGATCTCTACGGCGTACTTCTTTGATCACTACGCCACGCCCGCAGATATTGCCGTCATGGTCATGGAGGAGGACTTCATTGGTGCGCACGAAGAACTCATTCCCAGTGTCAGTGCCGGAGAATTGGCGCACTACGAGAGAGTCCGTTCACTTTTTGAGGGCACCGATGACAAGAAGCAGCAGCAACAAGGCAAGGCACCAGCGCATAATTCAGGGACCGCGTCATCGGGATCAAGGAGTGGAAGTAGAGCACCTACAGTGAGCAAGGGGAAAGGGAAGGGTAAAGCCATTGCACTGGCAAGCGATGATGAAGAGGGAGACTTTGGTGATGGACATGTGAATGGTTCATCGGCCAAGGGCAAAGGCAAAGGCAAAGCAGTTATGGGTTTCCAAGACGGAACGGCGAGCGATGACGATGGATTGTATTAATCGGTTTGGAAACGTGGGGATCATGTAGAAACAAAATGTATCCATTTCATGTGCCATATATCTATAGTGTATCCATAATACCTGGAGTCTATAGGTCGACTGGCTTCCACTCACCCCCTTCTTTGACCCTATCCAGTGTTATATATCTAGGTACTTGGCCGGTCTGTATGGTACGCTTTTCAGTGGTTCTCGCCAAGATGATGGATCCTTTTATGTCATGAATGCAACGGTTTGAGGCTCTGTGGGGCTCGGTCTGTAGCCAAGCTTGAGGTTGCGTCATGCGGCGTGTCTTTTGAAAGAGGGCAAATACGTACAAATTGTTCTAGCTACTGGTTGGATCAATTTGCCACGTATATCAACGAGTCAACCTATCACGCACAAAGCGTAAGAGTTATGGCTTGATAAGGCACCGGTCTGTGACAGCTACATACATTAATGACTATGTCGGATGATCATAAATGAGGGGAAATCATCTATTTATATACTCTCTACTCCATCTTCTACTCGAGACCTCCAATATTGTGGCTGCCTTTAGGACAGACACCCATCAGGCCGACCGAGGCAGGCTCATCATTGGAGCGTCTTCGGCCTGTCAGCCCCAAAACCCGGTTGATGCTCAGGATCACGGGATATTGAGCAGAGCCCAAACTGAACTCTTTGGGCATCAAAATTGCCTGGAACAGTGACCTAAAATGAGGTGTCGCGCGCAAACTAAGCTGCTGCCAAGGGTCCATCGCCTCAAGAATACACACACTCTCAACTTACTATACTCTTCGCAACTATCTAACGGGAAAAAATATTGCTTTCCCTTTGACATAACAGAGGAATCGTCCATACACTCGCCATGAGAGGTGCCTGCGTGTTCTGTTCGGCAGACAACGAGCTAGTTTCCCCTTGCACGGTGTGCCGACTTCACTTGTGCCGGCAATGCTTCACAGTACACCGGAACAAGTCTCGCCATGGTGTGACGGAACAAGATGGGACAACTATCGACTGGATGATGGGGAAGCTTGGTAGATGGATTGCCTACACTGAGGAGCATCGATTTTAGGAAGACGAGGAAACAAAGTGGTTTGGAATCTGGCGCGAGAGAACTGACTTCAAGAACACCTTTCTGTGGCTGATTGAGACACCACAATTCGAACGTCTCATGATGGAGTCGCGGAATAGGTCTGGGCCTGTCCGAACATTCCCAAAGCTCGTCACGTTCGTTGGCGTAACTGGGGCGGGCAAGTCCACCATCAGTAAGTCCTCCCAGTCTCTTATCTGAATCCCTATACACTGACCACATGAATGCTATCATTAGTACGCGGTCTCATATCTGCCCGAAGACAGAATTCAGTGGATGACCTTGTAGGGCCCGTGACTGTTAGCTCCAACAGTAGGGGCTTTGAATCGACAACCGGAGAAGTGAATATTTATCCTGACCCGGCGACGTTCGAAACCGAGGCCCCCATTCTTTATGTGGACTGCGAGGGACTGGACGGGACCGAACCAAAGGCAGCCCGCTATCAGAACCAATGGTCATCCAAGGAATCGCGGTACAGGGAGTATCTGATTAGGAATAATGCCCCAATCACTGACCGCGCAAAGGCAGCCAAGGACATATATCCGAAGTTTCTCTACATCTTCAGCGACGTCATCTGTATGGCTGTGAGACAATCTCAAGCCGTCAGCAAAGCTGTGGAAGAACTTCTAAAATGGAGCCAGATTGGTGCTGGACAAATCGTGAATCAGTATGCTCTCGTCCGCTATAATCATCCTCAACGCATGGAAGCCTTCTGAAGAGTCTGAAACGGACGACGGCCAGTCAACCTCGGCGACGGAGAAGTTCTTCAGGGACATGGAGAACGCACTCACTAGCAACGCCTATCTTCAGGATCTTGCCCAAAAGGTCAGTAAGGGGTATCCCGTATCATCAATGCCATCACACCTCTTGCCTTCCCTTCATCACAGAGTCTACTCACTCTTGACTTATTTTCCGAGGGTCGTATATTTAACCTTTGGGCCTTTACTAATATTGGTTCACTGAACAGAACAAAGTCTGCACCCTCAAGGAGCTCATCGACCTCCACTACTCTGCGTTTCATGTCCGTTGCATTGATGATGTGGCGACGGGTGACCCAAACGAGGTGATTGATAGTTTTGGAAAACTCACTAACCAGATTGTCACGGACTCTGAAGCGGTGAGCAAGAAACGAGAGCAAAACTGGGCCCGTCTCGACTCTGGACAGATGCAGATGCTCTTCCGTCATGCTTTCGAGCATCTAGCAAGTGGGAAGCACAAAGCTTTCAACCTCGGCCTTTACCGTCAGCGCGTAACGCTGCCCAGCTCTGCCGCAGACTTCATGAGCAAGTTCCTTATACTCAACCTCGGTGAGGCTGTCGATGTCAATTTCGATCTTACAGCCCAGCTTGTTGCAGAGTCACTGGCCATTGAAGCCTTGAACCCGGAGCTCGTGGCGATCCCAAGTGCCGTTTTCGGCGAAGAGCTAAAAGTAACACTTCACAAAGCCATTGGGATATTCTTGGATCAGAATCTTCGTTGCTCTTTTGTGGGTCCGAACCGAGAGTTATGTGTGAACACCAGGAAAGGACACATCAGAGGCCACCAAAATCATTCAGGCAAAGTAATTGGCACTGGAGGGTTTGACTACGGGGGTTTCACAGCCATCGAGTTCATTAACAAGATCGAAGCGAAAATACGAGACGTGATTCGTGAGGTCAACACAAAACAGACACATGAGCGGAGGGCTTGGGTAGTGAAAGCACATGCAGAAACCCTTCGATTAGCACCACGTCCCGGAATTTTCTCTGCTGCTCTAGGTGCTCCGGCGACTACCACAAAAGTGCCCTTCAATGTGCCATGCTTCGGCTGCCTGTTAAGGAAGCCAGAGCATCGACTTCCACGCAACCACATCCTGTGCGGGACCTGTATCGAGCGATTCCAGGACTACAGGCATCCACAGAGTTGCCCTCACATCGCAGTCCATAGCAGCTGTCTTCTCTGCGGATCTGATGATCCAAAAGAACAATGGCCCGTCCGTATCCGCTTGCAACCACCCCTATCAGGCGTGAGAATTTTATCCCTTGACGGTGGAGGTGTTCGAGGAATTGTAGAGCTGGCTACGCTCAAACGACTCCAGGACACGGTTGGGCTGGGCATCCCAATTGCTGAGTTCTTTGATCTCATTATCGGTTCAAACATAGGTAAGTCATACGGCCACAAACAGGAGCACGCAGAGACTATTTTTAATACAAGACATTTGTACCAGGAGGATTCATAGCCATTGGACTCGGCATCCATGGTTGGAGTATCGAGCAGGCGATTCAAAATTTCGATACCCTACTCGAAAAGGGTCTCGAGCGCTCTGAGGGGCCGGGCCTTTTCTGGTCCTGGTTCGGATTTGGCCTGGAGACGGTCTACAAGAGCGCAAATCTCGAGGCAGAGTTGCAGCGCATATTCGGCACGAAGCCGTTTTTCGGTCTGCCTTTGGATCCAGCTTCCGAGGGTTTGGGCCATGTAGCAAGAGTAGCTGTGACAGTCAGTCGTGAACAGCAATCACTTCTCTTAGCAAACTACAACTATGGCGATGACCAGGTTTATGTCGACTCGCGGCGGTCGACATGGGAGGCGTACATATATCTCCTTTCTATAAGATGATCGGTGCAATAACTCGGATAACTCTTGGATCAGGTCGCGAGCCACTTCTGCCGCTCCTTACTATTTCGCACCCTATAAAGGACCAAGTGATAGGGGCGATCTTTTTGACGGAGGATTGTATCATAATAACCCAATCAATGTGGCCATCTCTGAGAAGAAGAAGTTGTGGTCAGAAAACACCCCTGTGGATATCGTTCTCTCCGTTGGCTCTGGTAACAGCCTTGCTTTTGACAAAAAGCCGAACGTATCCACCAAACATACCGACACTTGGGTGAATGACCTTGCCGCTAATTACTTCCGCTCCATGAACGGAGAGGAAATATGGTCTGAATTCATGAGAGGAACTGATGACCGCTTGAGAAAGCACTCGTTCAGACTCAATCCAGACCTCCATGGCTTGGATTGCGAACTCTACGATGGATCTAAATTGCGTGATCTGGAAGCTCATGTTGACAAATACCCGTTTCAGTCAGACAACAGCAATTCTGATGGGAACCATGAGGAAACCCTCTTGGTGATTGCCACGGCGCTGAAGGCATCCCTCTTCTACTTGGACCTTTGGGAAATTGACCACTCCAAAATTGGGAAAGCAGTGTCAATCAAAGGAGCCATAATTTGCCGTCTTGATGCAAAATCGGGCGGTACAGAGAATGCTGATCCTGGGAACCAACCCCCTATAGTCCGACTCCTCGCCGGTGTAAAGGGCTTTCATGCCCAATGTAGCGGAAAGTCATACAACTTGGCTAAGTTGGAGTTTGATGCCAACAAGGAGCTGTATGTCCATGAAGTTGAGTTCCAGATCGAGGAAAACAAAGAACCTTCCATCAGCATCATGGTGGAGTTTGCGCAGAACGGGAACGAGAAAGATATCAAGGGTCCCAAAGTGCATCTCAACGGATCGCCATTCACCTTGGAGGTAAGTTTTCCAACTCTTATTTTACATCAATTTGCTAATAATTGGGAAGCAACTTCGACGACACGCTGCGACTCACCTTCAATCTGAGCCAGTCGAGACCAAAACTGGCTTGGTACACAATTATAAGCGGTGGACTAGCCCTCAAGGCGGAGAATTCAAGAAGTAGAAACAAGAGAGTGAGTGGTAAGGACGAGTCAGTGAAAGCATGGGTACAATAAAGGGGGGGGGCACTCAGTGTCCATAGTATGTTCTGAGGAAGAGATCGACCTGGATCCGACTTGACGCTCTATTGGGGGGATTTTCTTCCCTCGATTCGTCGTAAGGTGTCTTGGAGAGATTATAGAGAGCCAGTTTCATTTCCGAGAATGTCTGTGCAGCTTCCGCGAATACGCTAGTAGCAATTGTATAAGACTCTGATTCGAGGAAAAACTATTTGCAAACAGTCATTTCTTACCTAGATGTCTTGCGCCCGTTAGACGCCTTAGGAGACGAACCGAATATTAGTCTGTCCGCACCTCTCCGTCTTCTCTCGGTCATGGTTTCGCCGTGTGCGTCCCGGCCGGCCGGCTAAGTACCGCCGAAATCCTTCGAACAGGTCCGGCAGTCCGGCCCCCACTCTGTCCATGCCGTCCGTGACATGACCGCCCCGTATCATAGGCAGTACCCCGTATCTCCAAACGACATCTGGGTTGCTAAAGTGGACCAAATCATATTCATTGACAACAACAAAAATGTAGGCAAAGTTACTGCGTGGATAGTTGTTGACACATCTCGAACTGTGGTACGGAGCACCAGGTGTACACTCTATTCAGGTTGATAATACCTCAACCGTATTGGGGAGTCAAGTTCTTGCCTTCTCTAAGCCAGGGTCCAATGAGAGGCAGGTCATATGTACGAAACAGCTGCTATGGGAAGGCACATGTGGGAAGGGTAAAGGGGGCTTGTGTTCTCACGTCGGTGATAACATCTCGGCCTCTCTTCTTCTATCACTATTATTAGACACCATCCTTATTATCCCGTATTGATATTTTTACGGCTCCACATCGCACGAGCCTCCACACCAGCGCTCGTTTTCTCACCAAATAGCACTGTCGTTCCCGTCATTTAGGCTCAAAACCCTCCGGCTACAACCGCTAACCATGGCGCCACCAACTTCTCCTCAGCCTCCTATCACTGAAGGCGGAAAGACATGGGATGATGCTACAGAAGTGGCACAACTCATGGGACGAGAGAACAATGTGGCGCCACCTGTGGATGTCAACCATATCAAATCTGGTGATGTTCCGGCAGCTACACACCTTAGCCGAGATTCATTATCCGGTTCTACGACCGCGGAGACTCCACATGTGGATTCAGAGACTTTTATTAGGACTGCCGACAACGAATTCTTGTCAATTTCAGATTCCACATATACATGACCCCAAGAGGTGGATCCATTTCCAGATTCTGGAACATGGTCGGAGAATGCTATCATCGGCATTGATGAGCCCCTGTCAGACGATGAAGCACCTAGATTCCGACTGGACGAGGAGGTATGCCGTACCCTAGCCCGCAGCAGGCTTGTCAGCCATCCCATGGTCGGAAAATGCCGGCTTTTAGTTGCAAATCTGTTCTCACCGTCTCTATAGCAAAGAGCACCCCGTGTCTGCAGATACGAAGATGCCGGGATCTCTCGCATGCCGCAATGCCCCTTACATACTTACACTGCGTGTCCCTCATTCTCTATTCCGGCTCGTGTGCTGACATAGACCTCCAGTTAGCGGCCGTCAAGATGGCAGGACCAGGAATATCAGAAACGATGCAGGGAACGACGTGAGAGAACTCAGGCATATTCCCAAGCTATGCAATTGGAGATAAACCAAGCGTCATACGAGTTAGAGTACATACGGCCAGTTCCGAGATGTGGCGGAATCGATGCCCAAGGTGATGGACAGGCCGTACACCGGCCTGTAGTCTCCTTCCGGCATCGTATTTGGCAATCCGCTTCATTACAAATGCGGTCCCTCATGCTTGTCTTGATACCATTGGCCCTCTTCATCCTACTCATTGCTGATATACAGGTCTCGCTTTGACGGCTGCAAAATTGAGACGATGACTTGGATCGGGGCTCGGGGGAACTAGGATGCAACTACGGAGTACTCCGTATCTACTTTGTACCAGAGATGAATCTCTGATAAACCATTGACGTTAAAACTCCGGACTGGCACAAGGGACAATGCTGAGGCACGTGGGCAGTCAATTGGACTTGTGGAAGTATAGCGAATACTGTGTTTTTCACTTGCATCATTTTGCGATGGATCGATAACAGTAATTGTGCCAGCGATGTATCTGCAAGATCAACTTCCTGATCAAGTAGTATCTTCACTAAGAAGCGGCGCGTATTTACTAATTACCTATTCCAAGATCAACTAAACGATTACACGGCTGCGTTGTCTGTAATGCCGGTGTGCATATATCGCGGAGCAAGTATGGTGTTATACATGTTAAGATGGGCATACAAACTACCTGTAACTACAAGGTAGTCAAGAATGGAGCAGCTTTAACAAGCTATCAGCTCTCCAAAGTACTGAGCACTCCGTACATCGGAAAGTATCGGGGGACGTCTCTAGCAACAGTGGGGACCGAGGGAGTCAAAGCCGGCGCCGGTCCTCCGTTACGGACACGGCTGGAGATGGCGGAAACAAGCAAGACATGCAGGCATCCGGCAGTCGTACAACTAGCGCGGCCCTATGAAGTTTTGGTGCGAAGTTGGGTAGACGGAGTGTTTGTATTACTCCCGTGCTCCGGTGGATTAGCGGAAAAGAACCGCTCAGATTTGGAGGGTATGATTTTGCCCCGATTCTCCGAGTTTTTATCCTTCCGAGACTTTTAATGTGATTGAAGCTGTTAAGTGTCTCTTAGGTCTCACTCTCTCACGAGTCGAGTCCCCGCATGAAGCCGTCGAGAGAAGTGGTGCCGTGGCGTTGTCTTGCTAACTTTAAACATCCCCCTAATGTCATCAACAACGTACAAATCATTCCGTAAAAAGGTTCCGTGATTGCTAATGCCTGTTAGATTACCACTGTCAAAATACGGATGACCTCCGTAAGTTTCTCCGGTCTGGACTTTTACCCAACGACGACTGTCTCTGGAGTATTAGAACACTTCTAGATGCAGAATCAACCCGGGGACGCGGAGTCCCGGCCAGGCAAGGGGTTGAAACCTGAAGGCTAGGGACAAAGGGGTGCCACACATGTAGAAAAGGCGCAAATGGAGACTGGCGAATGGGAAATGATTCATAGTCAGGTAATATATCAAAGTGCATACTACTCCGTACTATTAATGGATATCCAACCTCGAGCCTCTTGGAATACCCAGCTATCATTGTCCATGCCTATAGTAGAACAGAAGTCTTTGGGGCTAGCAGGCACGAAAACCAGGACACGTCAACAATGCAAAATTTGTCCTTGGCATTACGTCGGTTCAACCCTTGTAATATATGATCATGATTCGTGATCACGCTAATGCCCCAGGGCGAACGAGATGGTGATGTATGAAGTACAAAGTATTATTGATCAAGACTTCAAGGGAGGATATACATAATGGGCGCTTAGTGCGAAGGAGTATACGCTGTAATACTTCGTACATACGTTCTATGAGGACTAGACTCATTTGAAGTTTCTTTTGGGGGCCGATCAGCCGCACGTGGTATTCAATCCGGTTACTACAATCGAGGCCGATGACCAGGGTTGTACGGAGTACAGCCACTGATAGGACATCATGGCCCTCTCACCTGAGATAAGTAATTCCAAGAACATGGGTCATTGAAACAAGTGTACTCCGTATGAAGTATGGTCTTGGGTAATTCAGCTCGCAGACCAAGTACCGAGGATGCCTAGGCAATTGACAGCCTCACTCATCAACTGTTGTGAAGCATGAAGAGTGAAGCCGCAATATGAGAAGCAGCCGCACAGGGGTGCCCACGCGAGACTGAGACTGAGGCAAACCGTACATATGCACATGCCTCCGTGGAGGTGGAAAGGCGGTTCTTGACATGGGGGTCACCAACACCCAAGGGTCTCCGTATGCACGTACGTATTTCTGGATTTCTTCCAAGCAACCTGATGAGGCAAAACAACACGCAGCGCGCACGAGGTAATAGGAGCGGGTTTAGCGGCAACAAGAAAAGACGAGACAGGGCGCCACACTCGTGCTTGAACGTGCATTAACATGCAGGCCTTGCAAAAACAAAAAATCCTATGAAATACATACTATACCATACATATGCAGGAGAAAAGAGGAAAAAAGAAAACAACGAAGGGAATAACCACAAGAACAATGGATCTGCTGCGGCTGCATGGAGTAGCCACCGGCCATTGGTGGGCAATGCATTGATCAGTGATAGGACACTTGCCCCATCACTAAGGAGCTGCTAAGCATGCGAGTGTGACCTCTCTACGTCAAGCGTATTGTCCAATCACCCACTGATGTACGGCCTACTGCATGTTATTCGTCAGATTTCTCTTTTTCGTCCCCTCGTGTGCGTGTGTGTGTGTGTGTGTGTGTGTGTGTGTATGAGTACATCTGTGTGTTCTGTCTCTTTACCCGCAAACTGCTACATACGCAACGTATGTACGGAGTACAGAGGAGGATCCAATAGGTTGTTGGGAGCTGATGAGATCATAGTTGGTATCAAGTCATGTACCTACATATGCCACACCCCTCTCGGGACCAATGGAGAGTCTTAGGAACATACGACTTGGGCGGTGGCGTATGTATGTGCAAGCAAGTCTTGGACCCGTGAAAACGGCACCTGGGTCGTGTGGCTCACTTCGAAGAAGCCTCCCTCTCATCCATTTGTATTGATGACCCCATCCGGGCGGTAGCCGCGGCACCCTCCCCCCCAGCTCCGCAAGGGAACCTGGAGGTTGCGTTTCCTGTTTGCCAATTGGATGACTCGCCGTCCCGAGGAAACAAAATAAAACTAAAACGGCGAAAACGGGGGTTTGCCATTCGTTCAAAGAGTTTCCTGCTTAGTTCAGCTGTTTCTTCTCTCTCGCCGCTCACCGGCAACAATGCTCCGTGTTGGGCGTGTTCGTTGGTCGGGGATTTTCCCGGTCCCAAAAGCTTGTTTCTCTGCGGACTAACAACAAAAACGCCTTTTCTGTCGTGAGGGAGTGTGTGTGTCTGCGTGTCCGGGCCGGCCACATGCGGCGGAGGCGGAACGCCTTATTGATCGGACGTTCCCCGATCACAGGCCACGAGGGACCCCTACTTGCACACATCGCCCGCAAGAAGTCTGCTCGCATAGCGGCAAAAGACAATACGGGACAGTGAATGGGTCCTCGAACTATGTACCGGCAGAATGCCGTGCCTAGAGAATTTGCCAGGTGGGGATTTTCCGGGGATGTTCTTTTTATCCCTCAAGTGTTAATACTATTTCCGGCTCCGGGTAGTATGTAGGAATGGTACGGAGCAGTAGTAATACTAATACAGGGCGAACACAAGTGGGCCAAAACGTGGCCCCCAAAGAGTCGGTCTCTCTCTTGATTGGGCTCTTTCGTGGGTTTTTGGCCCGGGTTCAGTGAGTAATCGCAGCTCGAAATTCCAGAAGGGGGAGCTATCAGAGTAATACATTCCGTCCGTCTATCTGTTCTATTAAGGAACCCCTTCGCCTGGTCCTTTTGCTTTTTTCAGCTGAGCCTGTCTACTTCGTACGGCTTCTAGAAACCAGACAGAGAGGGCGAAGGGAGGGAGTGGGGGCGGGCTGCCGGCGCGCCGTTGGAAAAGCCATCCCAAGACAACGGCGTGAGACAAAATCCACCGGCGTTCGTTCGGTCGTTCAGTGGGGGCGTGAATATCTCTCTGATCTGCCGTTCGCGTTGTTATTGTTATGTACTCGTACTTTATGACCTTGGGTACTGCTCGTACTGCCTGGTCGGCGGGCGGGAGATGTCACTTACATGGTCCTCTCTAATTACGGGTACTACGTTGCGATATATACGGCCTTAACTTGACGGCGGCCCATAAGGAACTTAACCGATCCTCCTGCTAAGGCATTGAATTAGAACAAAATGCATACGAGTACTACCAAGCAATGAGCGGTCCAGTGCCTTGCGTTTTAGTGCCCACCGGCTAACCCTGCGAAAACCGCCAACATCACGGCGCCATTGCGCGGCTGCAAAGCCCTTACCAACACGCCATGACGGTAGCATTAAGGACATTCTTCAACAGGACTGGCTCGAGAGGAACCACTCCCGCCGCCGTACCGTGACCGTGACCGCTCGGGGATAGGGTACAATTTTTGAAAAAGCGAGATGAAATGAGAGAGGGTGGTTGGTTGGATGGGCAGAATTTGCCTTTCAGGAGGAGGAATGAGTAAACAGCACATCTGAGCTGAAAGCTCTCGTCCAATAATGCCAAACTCCGCATGTTGCCACCAGTCAGAGAGATAGAGTATCCAGAGTCTATCATCTGCAATTTCCCTCCTCCAACACACATAAATACCCATCATGAAGGAAGGGGGGTATGATGAAGAGGGAGTGAGAACTGAGAAAAGCGATCGTATGTAGTAGTACAGAGTAGAGAGGGGGGGGCCGGTGCATACGGAGTACACCATCTCGGACTCTCACACTCACACTTTGCACACACCACCAAACGCCAGCCATTTGATACTACTACCACTACTACCATGAGCTACCAACGTACGCGTCCCGAAGCGGACGCGGATCGTACATCGGCCGCCCGTCACCTTCTCATCCCTTCAGCCCTATTGTGATAGCGGTATCAGTGGAAGTGGGTATAATAACCGTACGAACCACGAGCCATATGTCAACGCCCTGCTGCGTCTCTGCTGCACGATGCATAGTGCATACATCCATCCATACCTAACTACCTACTCCGTACTCCGTACATACATACATGCCCAGCGACTAATAAGCGCCGCACAGCACAACAGACAGGGCGTGTGTTCCCTTCATATGGCCCCTTTCTGTCAAGTACCTATTGCCGACCTACCTCTACCATATAATACATATTCGTCCCCTCTTTCCCTTTTCTCTTCTTCTTTGCTTTTTGAGTCAAATCGAAAAGGGAGAAAGCCTTTATTCTTATTTTATTTTATTCTTTATTTTTCTGCTATTTATTGCATGGTGTTTTGTTCCCTCTTTTTTTTCCTCTTCGCCGTTGTTGAGCCTCTCTCTGTCTGTTGATTCTAAGACAAAACAGCCCGCCTGCGTCAACACCAGCAGATCCCCACTATCGTCATCACGATGAGAGGACCCTCGGACAGAACCATTTGCCGGGTCATGACATTACCGCCGCCGCCATCATTACCACTTATAACGACGTTTTCCGACTTGGTGGAGGACGATGATCACCACCACAATCACAATCACTGCTGCTTGGAGAGTTTGCCCAGTGGCGGTATAATATCCTTCTCCAACAAAAAGTGTGCTCATGCCCTGACCCACGAGTGTCCATTTCTGGCAGACTCCAACTCCAGTCTCTGCACGGCATGTTCCATCGCGGCTGCCAACAGCCAACCGTGCGCATGAGAAAGCCCATATAATAGGGCTCTATGCCATTGCCCTTATCAGCATCTCATTGACGACTATCACGACACATCGCCATGGCCATTACTACCACCAAACCGCATACATACTACTCCACGCAAAAGCAAGGTGGTATAAGTGGCGGGACCCTATTAGGCGGACGAAAAACAAAGAAAATGTCCCATCCCCAACGAAGCAGCACGCAGCAGAAGTAACAAGCATGGAAGCCTGCCTCGTGTTCACGCCTAGGGGGGCGTAACGCCGCCAAGAACTCTCAGCAACCACACAGACAAAGACAGACAAGTACATACATACATACGTACCATCCAAAACACCCAGTTGTTCAGAACATCTCCGGCCCGCACGCACAAAAAACGCCCTTTTTCTTACCAAGCAAGCGAGTGGGTGAGTTTGTCAGGATGGGGCTTTTAGTATTGGGGAGGGAGGGATGTGGATGGATCTATTTTTCTCGGCTTTTGTGGGCTGGGGGTGATTGTCGTACCGTCACGTCACACCGCTGCTGCGCACCTGGCCTGGGAGAGAAAAGATGAGAGACAAGAAGGGAGAGAAGAAGAAAGTTGGTGTTTTTTTTCATGATATCAACGGATTGGAAGTCAAAAGGGCGTAAAGGCGAACAGCATACATACACCTACACGGAGTAGCTCGTATGGGCTTGGGGCAGACTTTAATCACACGAGGTCACGAGATAATGGGAATGGGTCTATTTCAGCGAGCATGGGGAGAGGGGGAGAAAGAGAGCGCGCATGGCATATCCATGGGAAAAAACGGGGTGTTGTAATACTACCATACCAAACCTAGACCATCCATTAACTATAGAGCGACCTATTACCTATACCAGCGGTAATGACGTTTACCCTTTTTAGCCTTGTTCATTCTCATTCTCAAGTCTGGATACGAGAAAGAGTTCACGAAGTGAGGCTGAAGTTAGGATCTACACATTGGATCTTGGACAAACTGCCCACATAGTTCAACGCCACAAGATCCAACTTCGCCAATATATCCCTTCCATTTGCAAAGCAAGCTGTGAGTGGCTAGCATATGAACTGCTTCTACTATTCCCACTAATATTCCACCTATCAAACGCGCAGTCCGTTTAAATCCTTCCTTCCATTACCCTTTCCCTCTCTCCTGCATGAACGAGATGCTATTCTGGGGTTGGCGATTTTCCCCTAGTTACCACCCTTCCAGTCCAGCCTGATATGCATGTCTGCACTTCGTACACCCACCCCCTTCCATGGTAAAGACCTAAACGGGCCAATCCGGCTTCTTCCATCCCGTCGCATGTTGCCAAGAAAGGCCATGCATGCAGTTTTTGCAGACTCAAAGATGAGCGCGCGCGCACGCTGCGGGCAAGTTCTCATAAGGATTCACCCAGCTTGATAATGGACATCTCTGCTCCCAGCCCAAGTTGTAGATCCCAAAAAACAAGACCAAGCAGCTAACGTTGACGTACGAACACAATGGGGAGTGTAAGCAGTAACAAGCCGTCATCAACCCGGTTTACATACCACTAGTCCGCTGCATCCCTTCATGCGCTCATGGTTTTGATCTTGCATCCGCCCATCTCAGCCCGTCCGAAACCGCCGACTAGGTTACGAACATGCTTGCCCCCCTTCTCCAAACTGATAACGACGAGGCCCGCTTCTTTCTTCGCTTTAGCCGCGACTATTCCCGCAAGGCACCTTTACGAATGCCACATGGCAGGACAGTACTGGAAGATTTTACGGAATTGCATTACAAAGTTGATGCTCCCGGGTTCTGTCCGCGTATCTCGGGCATATAGGGCTATTGTCGCCGATAATTATGAAGTTATTTGAGATTGATAAATGCCCATGTGAGCAGAATATTGCAAATCAGTTACAAGTGCTTGGCACTCGGTACGGAGTACTAGTAATATATACCCGTAGATAATAACGAGCGAGGTGGCTTGGGAAAGACAAGGGTTTGAATTGAAGGGTGATGTATCGGGGTAATCAAATTGGCAGAGACCCTCTTCCCCCCAAACAAATCTATGAGTGTCGACACATATTAACGAAGCATTCACTTAGAAGACAACGACTGGGCAACGGACCGAGAATAATGTATCATGGCTTTTATAAATGTCTCATCTCAAATAGATATAATGACCTGTGCTAATCATATGCATTGGCCGCGCAGGTCCAAGCTGCACTGCGTCAATACGCTCTCCTGGTATGTTGGAGACATGCCCAATACCACACACCAGCTGCTCATTGGGAGCCCAGAAGCAAAATGCAAAACACCTGGTATCAATTCAACCCAAATCTAGGTACCTAATCATCTCTGCCGAAAAAGCACCCCAAACGTCCTTCCCCATAGAATAATATCTGCGTAACATAAGAAAAAGAAGTTGAAAGCTGTCATCGATTGAACGATAAACTAGGTTGTCTAGTAGACAATGGCAACGGCGGCAGCAATGGCAGCGGCGAGGACACCCGACCGAACCATGCCCTTGGCACCAGCACCAGTGGGCACGGGAGCAGGACCAGTGCCAGAAGGAGAGGTGCCGGGCTTGGTTGGCTGAACGACAATGCTAGAGACAGTGACGGTGCCGGTAGGGGCAGCATAGCTCGTCGAGTTGGAGACGCTCCAGATGGGAGCCTGGGTCGACGAGGACGAAGACCAAGAGGTGGTGGTCTCAACGGCCTCCTCAGTGGTCGTCACAGACTCAGCGGTAGAGGTACGCGCAGGGCAGTTGGAGACAGTGGGGTGGCAAGATGTGATGGTCAGGGTGCGAGTAGTCGTTGAGGTCAGAGTCTGAGTGCTGACATCGTCGTGGGCAGCGGCCACGGCAGCTGCAACGGTGAAGAGGGTGGTGAAACGCATGTTGATGATGGTGCAAAGAGTGTAGGTATGAGTCCTGGAGCTTTTGCTTGGAATGAGAGCAAGGTGCGAAGAGCACTAGTGTTTGTGTGTAAGCGATAGAATGTTCCGTAAAGGAGAGTAGGAAGTTGAGCAAAAGCGTCGTCAAGACAGCAGGGAATGAGCGTGGTAATAAAGTGTGATGGAAGAGGAGAAAATCGAAACAAGAAGCGGAGGGGCGGGGCCTCTCCCTTATGTCTGTTTGTTTCCAATGGCCAGCGGCAAGGTGAAATCTCTGACAGGACCACCGGGCCTCGGCCACGTAAGATCCTGGGAGGGCCCTGGCGTCGTTAGTTGTGAGCTGGCGCTCTCAGGCACATGTCATGATTGGATACCGTCAGGGAAACGGCAAGATGGTGGATCGCACGACCGTATCTGACTGGCTAGTCGACGGTACCTTGCATGGAGGGTCTGCGGTACATCCTTTCCGCCTAGCAGTTATGCAATCAGACATCGGGATTGGCCATCATCGGGCTGTCAGGCTGTTGGGCTGTTGGACAGAGTACGAGTAGCATTGGGCGGTGCTGAGCTGAGGCGGCAAGGGCGGTACGGTGCCAAAGGTGGCAAACAGACTTTTTTTTCTCTTTTTTTTCTGACTTTTAGACGATGATCTCTTCTCCGTCGAATTCACCGATAGTGTGAGGCATCCAGGAGTTGCAGTACTATCTGTGCGAGAGTCGAGCGAGTCCGGTCGTCGCCCGCTCGGTCGTGTAAGCTTCATCTCCTTTTTCGGCGCCTATTGTCGAGAATAAACAAGGTCGCAAATTGCCTCATATCCTTGATCAAAGCCTGTGAAACTTACCTGGACCCAATCCCGGTCCGTGGCGTGCGCTTCAGGTGAGACAGGCGGGCCAAAAACGCGACAAAAAGAAAGGTCGTGCATTATTATGAGCAGATCGCAGCTATCCAGCTGAGTCCCAGTGTCTTGCAATTGCTCTCTTGCCGCATCACAGTGCATCGACCGCTATCCCACGATCCTCTCCCAACACATGCTGCTCATAAACGAGGATTGGAACGCATTTTCGCCAATGTTGGCGAAGCCTCGGCGGACTCATCAATGAATGACTCGGACCCATAGGAGTGGCCGAGACAGATCTCTGCGCTGACCAACGACGTGTTTCTATCTCATGCCACCACTCAAAGAACCTTTTTTATCCGCGGGGAGAGACAAAGAGGCGCATGTCTCTCCGACAGGGCCGCCGACCGCATTCCAGTCGCTTTGTCCGACGTGATGGAATGTGTGACAAATCTTGGTGCTCCGTAGAACCTTGAAAGAAAGCCTTAAAAGAATATGTATGGCTTAGTCATTGAGGCGTGGCTTCTCGATTTGGCAACTGTTTCGCACGTAGATAGTTCCTACCCGGACAAGAAGTTTTGATATCAGGTCAATAAGGTAGACTGTCTAACCATCATACCTTTGATGGCATTAACAGTCCGTTGGTTACAAAAATCTATGAATATCACGTTGCCCAAAGACGAGCCATTGTACAGCTGGCAGTGTAACATTGGTTGTTACGAGCTTTTATGGAACAAGTGGTTTCCTGCCGTGGATCAGTCTGTCTTATAAACAGTTGATAAGCAGTTTCCAAATGCCATTTGTTACTCGTACATTGCATACTCAAGAGCTCACCATCAACCTTCCTTGGGCAACTCCAAGATTTAGATGATTAACTGCACTCGTAATTTTCCCTTGTTTACGTGTTGAATAAATTAGATGCACCATTCACTAAGCACTACGACAGATGAATGCATTAAAACAAATCATTATTAGCGGTTGCTAAATTAATGCGCAGGGCAGATCAACTAACTTACTACTACTCGTATTCATCTCACCCTGCTTAGATTGAGACAGAAGTGATGCAAACGCTGCTTTCTCCCTTGTATTTTCTTTTGGCAATAAATCAAATTATAATGATCGAAATATTACTACGGAGTAGTACTAGCAGTACTATTTCTCTAATACTACTAATAATAATATTCCCACTCTTTGCTAAAAGTGACGGCATCCTATCCACCCAAATGCTCTAGGTTAACCAAAACGTACAAGTTTCACATCTCCAACTGACGACGCAATGGGCTCCCTGTTGCTCTGGTTGCGTTACCCCGCCCCCGCAGTTTGGGCAGCTTCACGTCCACCCAAACGCCTTCTCGCACCACACAGAAACCTGCATCAAGCACAAAATTAAGTACTCCAGCCAAGCGTAATACAAAAGCCGCAAATCAAAGAGTCGAGCTGGAAGGATCAGCTGCCTGAAAAATCGCCCCCGCAGCGACCGGCAACATGACGACCTACTCAACCGACCCAGCTCTCTACATATACACCTCCCTGACGGCGGGCTCCTCACACATCGTCACGGCAACGTCTCGCCTCGAGACTATACTTCGCGCCAACCGGATACCCTTCAAGGCTCTAGATATTGCCACCGATGAAAAGGCTCGCATGCTCTGGGGCCGCAGGGCCGGCAAGGATCCCGGTGGTAGGGTGAGGAAGCTCCCGGCCCTGGTGCAGGAAGGCTTTGTTATAGGGGTACGTCACAAAACATCTTTTTGTCAAGGTGTGCTATCTGACATATCTCATCGATTACGGAATAGGACATTGTGGAGATCGAGGAATGGAACGAGTATGGCGAGTTGAAGCAGCACGTCAAGATCTACTACGACGAATATACCATCCCCAACATCAACCACAAATTTCCCGAACCGATGAAGAGGAAGCCTGCCGCGAAGAAAACAACTGCTACCGCATCTACTGCCTCTGCCTCCGCGTCTACGTCTGAGATCCCACCGGCTCCTCCAGCTCCCGAACCCAAGACCGACACAGCATTACCAATCCGATCCGTCGCTGATGAAGCGGCGCAGAAAGCTAAGGAGCTTCGACTGAAGGCGTTGCGAGAAAAAGTCCACGGGAAGAAGGCTGAGGATGAAGCTGATAAGAAAGAGGAGCCTGCTGCGGATAAAACTGAGGGGGCGGTCAAGAAGGATGAGGCGAAGGCAGAAGGGGTAAAGGCGGAGTCGGAATCGGAGTCGGAGGAGTCAGAGGAAGAGGAAAGTGAAGAAGAGTCCGAGGATGAGGAGTCCGAGGAGGAAGAATCTGAACATGGGGAAGAGAAAGACGAAAAGGAAGAAGATAAAGATGACAATGATAGTGAAGAGGAGAATGAAGAGAAAACTGTTGAGAAGCCGGAGGAGAAGAAGGTAGAGGCGGCAGAAGAGGCCAAGACGGCAGAAAAGCCAGAGGCCGCCAAATCAAGCGAGAAGACGGAGAAGTCAAAAAAGTCATCGGACAAGGAGAAGAAGTCCTCTGACAAAAAGAAGGACAAGGAGAAGAGTAAGGACAAGAAGAAGGAAAAGTCCTCTAAGAGGTCGTCATCCAAGAAGTCCTCCGACAAGGATAAGAAGAAGGACAAGGACAAGGTCAAGAAGTCGAGTAAGGCGAAGAAGTCGGACAAGGAATGATGATGTACTTGTTGTTTTAGATTTTGTCTGGAGGTCGTTGTGAGAGCGTTTTGGCGTGCATGATATCAAGACTTGATTCTTCAACGAGAAATACTCGTTCTTTGTTTAAGACCCTTACTATCCTACCAAAAACATGACCGAATCGCAAGAGAAACACCGTGGTAGTAACCCTATGTCATTTAGGACGTTCCCAGAACCGTCACTGTTCGATCATCTGTCGCGTAAAATCTGGTTCATAAGCAGCTGTGGTGAGGCCGCAACACTGTATATCGGCGTCCTGAGAGGCTGCCTCTTGTATCTTCAACAGAAACAGGCTTCCCAAACACTATCGATTCCCCAAATGAACCACTAGAGATGATTCGCTATGCTTGCTTAATGGGCTGAGTGGCTGTCTTGCTACTGGTACTGCATTACGACACGTCTTGAAGTTGACTGGTATGGGCTTTCTGACCGTTCAGTTGATGAACTCGGTCAAAAAGTGTCAGTGTCTCACCCTGCAACACATCCTCATCAACGACGCAATGTCTACTTCGTTTAGATGAGTCCTTGTCGTACCATCCAAACCAACGTCTTATTATTGGCCGTCACTATCAGCCATGCATAGACTCACGAACACTCTCATTCTCCCAGCTGCTGCAGACCAGTTTCTCAACACCGACTTCGGGAAAGATTAACAAATCCCATCAGGATCCCCACATGGCCAAGTTCAACAAGCGCCGGAGACGGTCTTGCCTGTGAAGCTAGGATTCGATCCGAGCCGAGACACATGGAATCTATTGGACTCGGAGTACTCCGTACTAGTTCCATCATACGAGTGCGGAACAAGTAACTACCTGTAGTATGTACGAGTAGTATTGTGCTCCGTGCTATTTGTACCAACGACTTATGAATGATTGTTTATTTCGGTAGTCAACAGAGCAATCTTATGTTGTGGGTACTATTCCTGGTGTGGCAACGATCAATTCATGGTCACCGCTCTTGGAGCTGGCTCAGGGGCACTCCCTTGTTGAGGCGGGCCAACCCGTCCAAATCGACAAATGCCGTTATGGGACTGATCCAGTAATAATATATACCGTAATAATAGGGATGGATTATCCGCGAATTAGATGGCTGATGTGTTCAAGTAATTATATATACTATTAGTACTACTCTGTACTCGTAGTAGTACTGCAACCAGGCCTGTTGCCTTACAATAAGCAAATCTACTCGTAGTCATAGAGTACGCAGGATGGAGTCAAGCCAATCGCTCATTGCCAGGGCGATTTGAGGATCCAGATTCTTGGAATTCACCGGTGAGGCCCTACCGACCTTTGGGTAATCTGGAAAGGTAGCACCGCATATACCAATCTCCGTGGATACGAACTGCATGCTTGTGGCAGCCATTGAGAGAATAGTAATCCTCGATTTAGAAAAATGGACATGCGGCAACCTGCTGGAGAATAGGGGGCATGTCCCTGGCCAATTACCATGCGGTTTAAGGTGCCCGTGGCTTGAAATTATGTATGTACTAATACTACGGAGTACTTCGTACTGCTACTCTACTACTCCGTTGTGGCACAGCTTTCCAATTTTTTCCCGGGACAGAGCTTCCATGTGAAGCTGTATCAGCTGAAGTTCAAGATGCGTCGCCAAACACATTCCTTCACAAAGCCCGCACCGCCCCTGAATTTTAGGATCAAAGGAGTAATAACGTAATGAATCAGAAAAATAACCACTTGTGAGAGGGCATCATTTCATCTCATCGTACGAGTACGAGTACGTTTAAGATAAGTGTGTCCCATGTCAACTCCTTATCAAGCCCTTAGGGGGAATGCATCTTTAAGTTAGCTTTTGAGGCAGCCCCACACTGTCCATGCGGAGGAAATGAGGCGGCGGCTTGGTAAGAGTTAGTGCCAACCGATTGTTCACACGCATTCTGCTATTCCTCGGATGCCGCCTCCTATCAACTGCCTGTGCGACAACATCTCACCGCCCCCGTGAGAGCACTGAAAGCGCTGGAGGAGAGCAGAGGCGAGGTGTCCTTGGTGTCCTTGGACCCCGCCACAAAGCTCCACAGACTGGGGCCGCACGAAACCTTCGGTGGGAAGAAATTCCATCCCTTCCTAGGTTCCTTCAAGGGGCTACGAGGACTACGAGAGGCACTCCTCCGTGGAAGTACATACATACATCATCAGCACTCATTCTCTGCGAGGATTTCGTCAATTGACGCTGGACAGCACTCCGCCGTCAAGATGTCGAAGCCCACGAGCGTGACCGGCAGCGAGAGCGAGTTCGAGTTTATCGAGACTCCCAAGGCGACGCCTCCGTCCGAAAAGGAGGAGGATTGCGGCGTCCGCACCACCAAGGTATGTGTGTCCATTGCCCATTGCCCATCAATTCCTAGAGGCCTCAATGGCAGCCAGCTTCATCGCCTGTGCATCTAGCTAACATTTACCTCTCTCTCTCTCTCACAGTACCCAGCTATCCAGAATGCCCCTCTCCCCGCTGATGGGCCGGGGTCCGACTCCTTCAACAACACTATCCTGCTGTCAGTCCTCGGTGGCGTGCCCTTCTACCTGACCTGGAAGGTCGGTGGTGGCTGCAAGACCTTCATCTTCTTCGCCATCATCTTTGACCTCCCCATCCTGGCAGCATGGTGGCTCGTCATCTCGGCCATCAGCCCTCGCAAGACGGACAAGGCCAAGCTCCCTGGCCGTCCCGTCGAATACTACCTTGACTTCAAGAAGGAGGCCGATCGTGTCAAGTACCGCGGCACCAACAAGATCCCCATGGAGACCTTCTACGAAATGTACTTTGACGGCGACGTTGACTTCAAGGGCGACTGCCTCGAGGTTCTGGAATATCGTCATGACTGGGCTAGTTTCCGCTTCACCATTGGCCTCATCAAGTACTTCCTGCTTGGCATGATTCCTGAGCTGATTATGCACACCCGCTCTCAAGGTAAGTTTGCTGCTGTCTACCCCGCACAGTGCAAATGATCACAATCAATGTGTTGCTAACGTTCCAAAGATGAGGAGCAGGTGCGAGACCACTACGACCGCGGTGACGACTTCTACGGCTGGTTCCTTGGCCCTCGCATGATCTACACCTCTGGCATTATCTCTGACCCCAACATTGAGGAGACTCTTGAGCAGCTTCAGGATAACAAGCTTACCATTGTCTGCGAGAAGATTGAGCTGAAGAAGGATGAGAAGATGCTGGATATTGGCTGCGGCTGGGGCACCCTCGCCCGATTTGCCAGTGAGAATTACGGCGCCAAGGTTACTGGTATCACTCTTGGTCGCAACCAGACCGCGTGGGGCAACAGCGCCATGCGCAAGGTTGGCGTTCCTGAGTCTCAGAGCAAGATCCTGTGCATGGACTACCGTGATATTCCTGTCCCAGCCGGTGGCTACAACAAGATTACCTGTCTCGAGATGGCTGAGCACGTCGGTGTCCGCCACTTCTCTTCCTTCTTGACCCAGGTTTACAACATGCTTGAAGATGACGGTGTCTTCTTCCTTCAGATTGCTGGTCTGCGAAAGGCTTGGCAGTATGAGGACTTGATCTGGGGCCTGTTCATGAACAAGTACGTCTTCCCCGGTGCTGATGCCTCGACTCCTCTCGGCTGGGTTATCGACAAGCTTGAGGGTGCCGGCTTTGAAGTCAAGGGCGTTGACACCGTTGGTGTTCACTACTCTGCTACTCTCTGGAGGTGGTACCGCAACTGGATGGGCAACCGTGAGAAGGTTGAGGCCAAGTATGGCAAGCGATGGTTCCGCGTAAGTTTTACCGTCCCTCCTACATAACTTACCAGTTCTAACACGTCTTGCTACAGATCTGGGAGTACTTCCTTGCCTCTTCTACTATTACCTCTCGACAGGGTGGCGCTACCTGCTTCCAGATTGTGTTGGTCAAGAACATTAACTCGACCCACCGAATTGAGGGCATTGGCAGCCAGTTTGGCCTTTCTGGAGCTTATGACAACTCCGAGGCCGACATCAAGTCTTGGGCCACCAAGAACAACGTCGCCTCGTCTGCTGACTACCTCTCTTAATTGGTTGAGTGACGATATTTCTTCCAAGCAAAATCAAAAGGGGGTACACCGCCTTCGCCAAAGAAGTCGGTGGGGCTTTTCAACAGCCCTTTTCTGTGAGGACAAGTATTGCGGAAGTATGCGATTTAATCTGAGTTGGCCTAGGTTGGGCGGGCAGTTATTCTGATGACGGTCACGATACCACCTTAATTCTCTAGATGGTTGGGAAGGGAAAAGGATGGATGCAACTGGGCAGTTAATGTTGGGCAATACCTGTATTGTTTGGGTGATTGCGATTTCGATGTTGGGGGGAAGTTTGTGGTCTTGTGGGTAGGGCAGTCAGTCTAGATGTTGTAATTCAATTCGGGATGAATGAAAGGATTTGCGTGCTAATGATCTGATGGTGACGTGAGGTTTGTAGCATGTCTGAGGTATGTACGAAGTACTCTGTATTGTAAGCGGTTACTTGACAAACTTGACAGGGGTATGATGGAGGTTCAAAAAATATCACCTAACCCTGATATTTTCGATCCATGACAACAAGTCCACTCACTCCATGTCCTGTCTATGATTAACAAATCCATTAAAAATATACTCCCAGGATTATAGCACCTAACTCTCCCATCTGGTAATCATGAAAAGAAACACAATATCATTACCGTTTCCACTGCGGCAATGGCGCAGCGCATGTTGTTTAAGCAGAGCCGCGTTCTCAACCATCACCACCACACATACAAACTCATCTAGCAACACGCCAGTGGACATTGAACAGATTAAGAGCCGACCAGCAAAAATCATCCACGATTACTTGACTCCCATGCCGTCTCACCTACTCACCATCACGCTTTCCGACCTCCTGGGCCATCAACCGCCCTCCTCCTGCTCAGCAAGCACTGGACTCTTACCACAGGGGCATCACCTTGTCTACTTTCCCTTGCAAACGCCCGCCTCGCGCCTCGCGCCAGATGGTGCGGATGCGGATCATGCGCCCAGTCCTGAATTCACGAGACGCCTGTGGGCAGGCGGACAGGTTGTGTTTCGGCGGCCTCTACTGAAGGGGGGCTTGGTGCGAGATGGGCGCGCATGGACGTGCATAGAGAAGATTGAAGACGTAAGAGTCCAGGGGCAGTCGAGTACTGAAAAGGTCTTTGTCGATGTGTGGAGGAGATATGCATTAGGCCATGAAGACGCCGATGAGGCGAGGGCGTGGGATATCGAGGAGAGGAGGACGTTGGTGTTTATGCGCAAACCGGCGTCTTCTTCATCTGCGTCAACTAATCTTCCTCCCTCACGACTCATCAGATGCAAGGTTCCCCGTATCTTCTTTGGAGTGTTGTAAGAAAACTAATATGTCATGTGCAGATCCCCATCAACCAACATATTCCACCTCTCTGCTCCCCACGCCACGGCATCTCTTCCACTTCTCCGCCTTGACATACAACGCCCACGCCATACACATCGATCCTCTCTACGCGCAATCCCAAGACGGTCACCGCGCACTGCTAGTTCATGGGCCTTTGTCTCTGGCGCTTATGCTGCGCGTGTTGACGGATCATATCGGCGGTCAGAACGTGGCGAGTATTTCGTATAGGAATTATGCACCGCTGTATGTTGGTGAGAGAATGAATGTCTGTGTGAGACGGGCGAATGGGAAAGGGGGAAGTGATGGGAAAGGAGAGCAGGTTTGGGATGTATGGGTTGAAGGGCCTGAAGGGGGGTTAGCTGTCAAGGGGAGTGCTGTGGTATGGGAATAGAAAATAACTCTCTGTGACGGTCTATGACCAAAGGTCAAGCACAAGATACAATAAAGCCCATGAGTGATGAATGCTCAGAGAAAAGTCTATTGATGGACCTATCCAAGGTATCTAATGCCACCTGTGCCAACTCCCCTATCCGCCTCACGCCCAATATCATACAAACTCCGCAAACGAATGCTTTTTTGCTTTCCAAACACCAGCTAGTTTCCTATTCCGCCCATCCAAAAACCTCACTAATTGCCAAAGCATTACTCCTCACCCCGACCAAGGCCACCAAAACGGCCACCAAGTCCAACACCAGCAACAACACCGCCGCCAGCATAAATCTCGGGCTGAACACACGATACAGCATGAGATGTCTCCTCAACCAGCCCGCCCAGCTCATCGTCGCCAGTGCCTCGACGGCAAAGTACCCAATGAAGACACCCAACGCACGCGCCGTCGTCTCTAGCGCGCCGCGCTGCTTGGGACCGACTTTCCACAGCACGAGCAGCGGGACTGAAGCCGCGGCGATGATCTGCCCGGCAAAGGTGTTGAGGATCACGACGAGAGGGGACCAGGGGTAGCGGACTGTGAAGAGCGGGATGAATGCGCTGTCCCACTGGATGCTGGACAGAACGGCTTGGTGGCCTGTCTTGAAGAAGTAAAAGTTGCCGAGAATAGCCAGCATCACGGGGCCAATGGTCTCCGACTTGAGCGAGTTGAGATCGATAATCTCAGCGAGACAGAGGATCTGCCACATCATGAGGGCCAGGGCTCCCGAGCCCATGGGCTTGGTGAGCAAGATACATGTCGCAAAGATATTGAGGGGCAGGAAGAGGTAGCGAGCCCCCATGGCATTGCCATATCCGAGAATAGTCACAATGGACTGACCAGTATTGGAAGCCGTCGACAAGATGGAGACAGACGGCGGTGCCCATACAAAGGCCGTTGAGCCAGCCACCAGGGCGAGGCCCAGTGCTGTCTGGGCAACATATACCCCAGTAGTCTTGAGTGTATCCTCGGGCAGCTGGCCCTCAAGCCAATTGCCGTTGTCGGCTGCGTCAATGACCCAGTATACGGCCGACACGAATAGACCACCACGGAAGACAAATCCAATCCAGGTCGGCGCCAGGCCCTCGTACGACTTCGACGGTATGAGGAAGGCCTTGATAATGGATGGAAGAGCGATAAATACAATAAAAGGAATGGCAAGTTGCCAGGGCGCTGACGTGGATGATGTAACAGAGGCGTAGTATGTTGAAGTGCAGTAAGGCATCTGCTCCTCGCGGCAGAGTTTCGAGTATGACGCCAATCGCCCGAGGACGATGAAGATTATAGAATGGTAGATGGCCATGGTACGATCTACCTTGGACTCGATACGGAACGAGGAAACCACTGCAGCCAAACCAAATGTTGCGATGAAAAACAAAAGCATGGTGTCCTCCCAGATGGTGTAGGAGTTGGACGCAAAGCCAAAGGAGTGACTAAGCGTAAGGACGACGGATAGCCAACCCCAAAAGGATTGGGGCACAAGATTTCGAAGTGTCTTGCCAGAGTTGTAGAGAGAAGAAACAATGCCCGTCATCAACAAAGTCATGACCAGTGCAGCAAGGCCATCCATGCGCTGTTGTCTGTACAGCCCCATGGCTATGAGGACCCCAACAATAAGGAGCACCCGCATATCCCACAGTCCGCTCAGCAAGTTTCTGTGATAGAACTGGTCTGGATGTGTCTCGTCTTCACCATTGAGGTTCATAATTTCCAGTCTTCTCTCAGCGTAGTCAAGCTCAGCATCGTTGCTCACGAGGAACTCATCGTCCTCATCCTGTGAAGAATACATGACGAGCATCAAGAGTCCAAAAGCTGTAATAAAGACACCCGCAACCATACGAGGGACATCAAATCGAGCCCAGAGGCCCTTGCAGATCTGCAAAGTTTCCTCTTGGAATTTCGTAAACGCTGTATAGGTATCCTGATGACTCATGCCAGGCTTATTGGCCAGAGTCCAGAGCGCGCCAGGAGATCCGGGCTCGTTGGTCTGGGAGATGCCACGGGCTGTGAAATAGGACTGTTGATATCTTTCAATACCAGCAGACGCAATTCGCGAGACAGCAGCGAGATTGGCCCAGTCATTACCCTTTGGTCCGGCAAAGGCCTCTTCAATCGGTCTGCCGAGGTTGTTGAAAGGAATTGGGATTCCTAGCAGCAACGCGAGCGTCGGTACCAGGTCAATCTGATTCACAGGTCTGATCTTGGCTGTGGCTGGAGGGGTCACGTACTCGGGAGATGTTCTCCCAAAGACAGGTTGCTTCGAATACATCCACAAAGCAGCCTCCACCTCGTCATCGCTCTCGCCGCCGTGATCGCCCTTGCCATCCATACCGTGATCGCCCATCACAACCAAAAGCGTGTCGTCATCAATAGACTCCACGACTTTACCGACAAACTCGTTCATCTGCTGGAGCTTGGCGGTCATGGCAGGGTGGTCTGGACCATATCGATGACCAGCGTGATCAACGCCCAGACAATGTCCAATGAGGAGATCCCACTCCCCCTTCTTCCCCGACTCCAAGAGCGGGAATATGTTGTCGATGACCCCGTTGTCGACTGTATGCAGATCCCAGACATTGAAGCTATCATAGGCTTTGCTGATGTTGGGTTCAAAGTACCCAGGGAACAAAGCCCACCAGGTGTCGTCTCCAAGATGCGCTATCTTCTTGCTAGACTGCTTCAGCTGCATCAACAGATTATCCTCATCGATCGCCGTCCCCGCAAAGTTGCTGCCCGCATCCATAAACGTCGGAAGCGTCCCAGTCGTCAGGCCCTTAAGCCTCTGAAGCGTCGTAGTCGGGGGATCGGCGATGAAGGGTCGCAGAAAGGCATTCTGGGGCGCCTTAACCGCCATATCGTAGAGAAAGGGGAAGGAATTGTGAAAGGCATGCGCCGTGGTCGGATGCTCTGGGACGGTGAAATCATATCGCAGAGCGTCGATCAGGATCACCACAGCCCGGTCAAACTTTTTCGGATGCCAGCAACCCGTCTGCACATCCAACAGCGCCTGCTTGCTCCCAAGGTCAATCGGAGGCGCCGTGCAGTTCGACTTGTCCTCCAGCACCAGCCTCGTCAGGAGAAATCCGCCTGTGAAGAGCCATATGCCCACAGCGTGGACGACTAGTAGCCAGCCCCAAAACGCGGCCGTCCACCACCACCGCCGCTCGTATGCCCTCTGTCTCTTCTCATTGAGCTTTTCCCGCTGCTTCTCCAGGATCTCGGCCTTTTCTCGCTCGGTCGGCAGGCCCTTCTTTACGGCTTCGACGTCTTGGACCTCCTTGGCCGCCTTCGCTTTGGCCCATTGCGCTGCGATGGCCTTGTAGTCGGGTGTCGGCGGCGCGTCCTTCGCCTTCGCGCCGCGCTGAGACATTTTGTTATAGGCTTGTCACTGTCGAGGCGCAAGCCATTGGCGTCTCCTGGAGTTTTTCAATCAAAATGAAGAAATAGGGCAAAGGAGAGGAAAGGAAAGGAAAGTGAATGAGAGAATGAAAAGGTTTCGGTCTGGTGTAGTATTCGCCAGCAGAGTTACATCAGAGCCGCCAGCTTAGGTGTTCATGTGGTGGATCTTCCCGAAGCCACAGAGGCAACGGCTAGGCCCCACCACCAAGAAATAATATCCCGATGACAGGATTGCCGCTAATCTTTCCTCAAAGACCAAATTAATATTCTACTATTAGATCAGGGGATCTTATTACCGAGTCTATGAAAATGAAAAGACGTCATTCATTAACTCTATACTATTGACAAAAGAGCCCGTCACAGCCCCAAACTTTTTTCCAAATATACATTCATATAGACGTGATTGTTCGTGTCGATTCCCAATCTTCCATCTCGTGTGAATGCCCGTTCGTTTCAGATATCCCATTTGGTCGTCATTGCAGAAAGGAACCAAGAAAGAAAAAGGTGATAATAATAGAGCAAAAATGCAACACAATGCAGAGGAGTTCTTCAGAATGCCGCCCCCAAACGCCGTTGCATGTATCCTCCAACTTGATGCATGGTGCCATATCTCAATCACCAGGAAATCAAAAGCCCTCCCCCCCCGGCCCAGTCCAGTATATACAAGCGCCTAAAGCATGTTCCCAGGTTTGGCACAGCGCGAGCTTAAGTCTCCGAGAAGAGTCGACCTCACCTGGAGAGATTGCTGCTCTGGACCTAGTCGAACATGTCCGCCCCTGTAGGCCGGCCACTGCTCGTTCTTCGTCGCTCCATTCGTCTTCTTCTCCGGTTATCAGCAGCGGACTCATTCCCCTTGTCCTCGACCCTATCCTGATCTTGGCCACTCGGGGCGATGCTCATGCCGCTCCACGTCCCATGGCTTCCTACGCTCGAGACCGTTTGAGTTGGCAATTGTAGTGTGCTCGACGGGCCAGGTTGTCCAGAGAAGTAGGCCGAATCCTTGGCTCGTCTGCTACCCTTGGCAAAGGCAGGATTGGGAGGAGACAGCGGCATCAGCTCATCTTCTTCCACTTTCTGCTCGGCTGCCGATTCGGGCCTTCTTTGGCTGGAGTCCCTACGGTATCGGCGGCTGTGCGCGGGAGAGTCGAGAGCAGATACGCTGCTGTCTGAATCCGCTCGGCCCCTGTTTTCCCTCGCCTCTTCCTCAGTAAGGCGCCTGAGTGTCACATTCCTGTCCTTGTCATCGTGGACCCTTAATTTGACACTCAAGGGCTGGCTCCTCGGCGTTCCGAGACGCTCTTTTTCTTCGGCTGCCAGGCTGCTAGCACGGGCTGCCGCAGCTGCCGCCGCCCTGTCGCCTGCCCTGCGTCGTCTAGACGAAGTTCGTCGTTGGGGCAGGTCGGCAACGGATGTTAAATCCGAGACATCAAGCTCGGAATGCAATACACCACGAGGATCGCTAGGCATGGGAGGCATTGACACGTGGTCAACGTTAGGCCTATGTCTTGGTGGGCCGCTACCGTTCGGTGGTGTTCTTGGGGGAGGCGGCCTAGAATCCATAGCTCGAGTATCCATGGTCGATTCTGTCATTTCCGAGATATCTGTCGGAGGGTAACCTCTTGCTGGTGGGCGGCGAGAGTCTCTCCTAGACGGCGAAGCGTATCCATCTCCAGTATATCTAGAGAATTGAGTACCAGTGCCAGATCGCATGTCATCTTCTTCTCTCATCCGCTCTTCTTCCTTTTTGGCACGCCTATCAGCCAGTTTCTTGCTGATCCAGCCCATTCCCAAACCAGACAGAAGACCCTTGGCAAATCCGCCACCACCAGCACCGTCATCTTGAACCCGTCGTGACGGACTAACATAGGACGAATATTCCGTTTCCTCATCCAAGTCTGGTCTGTTGCCACGGGCGCGGGAAGGCCGGGGAGATACTGGACGGCGTGGGTCTCGGCTATCTAGGGCAGTCATTGTAGGATTGGTAGGAGCTGGATTCCGAGTTGGTGGAATGGTAGATAAGTCGTCGGTGTAGTCGCTGTTGAATTCGCTGACCGTTGTCGCACGTCCAGATCTTTGACGTCGAGGCGTCTCGGTGGAAACCGCAGAGTATGCCTCATCACGTTTATTCCGCTTGTTCATGAAATTGGAGAATAGCTTTCCAGCACCGAAAACAGCAGCAGCTCCACCCAATGCCTTCATGAAGCCGCCGCCACCTTTCTGTTTTGGAAGATCCGAATACTTCTCGTCAAAATAACTGGCTGGTCGAGATGAAAGCACCGTGGGTCCTCTGCTTCGGCTCACAGACCGCGACTTACTCCTGACTCGACTTCGATCGTCATCTCGATCCTTCTTACGTCCCCTCATCAAAGCAAATATCCCTGCGCCGGCAGCAAGAGGGCCTAGCCATTTCCATTTAGAACCATGATCCTCTCTGTGTTCAGAAAAGTACTCTGATTCAGTGATGCGAGTGTTGCCTGCTTCAGAGCGAACTCCGGACATGTACAATTCGCGGCGTCCTTCGGATCGGTAGCTGAGAACAAAGTAGACCAGGAGAAGAAGGCCCATCCACACGGCATATAGAATAAAGAGATATTTTGGCGAGCCATATAAGGTAAGTCCGAGGGGTACCTGAACGATTCCGAGAAGCGCAACGGCTCTACCGGTCCATTGGTGAAGCATGATGCGCAGAGAGCGGATCTTGGTAATATGCCGAACCAGGCGACCGCCAACGAGCTGAACCATGAAGAAAACTAAGATGGCAATGCCGATTCCATGGTGTGGGTTGGTCAAGTTCCGTTTTGGGCCAACCGCAAAGAAGGGCAGAATAAAGGCAGCAAGTAGCAATAAGCAAGAGAAGACGTGTAACTGTGCGTGGTATCGAACAGCATAACCGGGCTCTCTCGAATAGAATCTCGCGAGCATAACAGCCGCCGGGACCAGGAAGAGGAAAACTATGGCGGCTAGGACAGCGTGGGCCAGGATAATAGTGTGGTATTGTTGAAGCGTTGCGAATCGATTACCCATGCCTGTGTCAGATTGTTAGACAAACGGGTCTCGACCAAGACAGCCGGGATCCAAACCATTGTATCTCATAGTATCGAAATTTGTCCCCTGCAAGTTAGGGAGAAGGAACGTGTTCTTAGTATACTCCCACGTTCCATCTCCCACCACCATGGTGTTGGAATCATAGGTCGCAGCACCAGGCGCTGAAAACTGGTCTGGTGCCGGCGCCATGATGGCGACGAGGAGGCTGGACGACAGATATTTCCGTCAGAACCAGGAGGGCGGCTCCCCTCTCCCAAGCGTATCGTAGGTAGGTACGGAGTACTCCGTATGTATATGGATCGATTGCCCGCGAAGAGAAAATACCTTCCACTTGCCGGTCGTGCGCTTGACAGAAATGCTGGTGTGGTGCGGACCTGATTCGATGGTATGCAGGATGTAAGTCGTCGATATCGATGGCAGAAAGGGGAGCTGTCGAGGAATTCTTAGGCTAGGAGCACTTCTCGCCGCATCGTGATTGCGTCCAAGGCCAAAAGGGGATCCAAAGTCAACACGCAACTATGGAACGATGGAAGAAAATGTGATGTGCAGCAATTTGGATGCACAGAACGTGAGTGTTGGCTGGCAGGGTCCTCGTCACCCCAAACGCCCTCCCGCCCAAGAGCTAAGGTAGCTGTATTTAGCTTTGGTTGCGCGGGGCGACGAGAAGGACCCTGGTTCACCCTGATTCACCGCCAATCGGCATGGCTTACATAAGGAGGCTGGCCCGCCATCATTGGTGGGATGGAAGAGGCAAATCAGGTGAGGGCGAGGATACGGTAGGCGGTCAGACTCAGGTACCACTTTTCTGCCAGTTTTCTGCCAACGGGTGTGAATTGGTATATGCACCCTGAATGCGAATCATCCTTTGGATTGGGCAACATTTGGCCTGGACCACACAAAAGGTGCAGCATCCTGATTCCACATTTTCCATACGCGCCCATTCCGCACCCAATAGAGAGGCGATCCAATTGCAGGGCGACACGGCATCGGTTTAAGACCCAGCGGGACGAGATGTTGGGGGCATCCACTTGCGAGAAGGGAATAATGGCACCTGTGCTGCTGGTTCACGCCCTTGGGCGATACGGAATCGCTGCCTTGATACAGTAATGGAAAATTCTGGAAATAGAATTTCGATCTCGCTCAAATTATGGCGTCTGGGGTGCCCGATTGACCAAGCATGTGAATGCCGCTTTGCAACATATGCTGAACAGCACTCAAGGGTGGCCCAATGTTGGCGCCATCTGGCGGTCTAGAGATGCCAACACATCAAGTCCGATCGCCCTAGACAAAGGGACGCCCACAGAACAAGCAAATCCATCTGGTGGCTGCACGGTTTTTTCACGTGATGGTTCAGTGTTGAGGGAGATGGATGAGCAGGCTGGCCTACGATATGATGGCTCAACCGTGTTGCTAACCTGTTGTCCCATAAACTCCACCACGATATCTGACTTGATTGCATGATGTACCTCCTAGATAGAAGTCAACCTGAGAAGCGATAGAGATGAATTCATTAAACTATCTAGACCTAATTATTAGTAGGGCGGACGCCATTCTCCACCTCATCAGTGTAAAAGAGATGTAAAAGCCGAAGTATTCCTTACACGATCTTACAAGTACCTATTTCCAATAAGTTGATGAAACGTCCAGCACCCTCGCACATACATTAACCAGGTTCCAGGTACTTCGTACAGTGAAGGATTTCTCCGCAGCAGCGCAGCAGCCGCTATCGCAAAATGCCTACTGGCTAGTACTTCGTACAGTCCTCAACGAGTGGGAAATGTCCAGCACTTTCTTACTGTACTGGACTCACCATGTCTATCCAGCAACACAACCAGCCAGAGCCATATGGAAATGGATATCGCAGAGGCATCTGACCTAAAGAATCCATGACCCTTTCTACTGCCCCTATGAATAAGGAGACAGGGCTCCACGTTGACCTTCCGCAGGAGGCGAATCATGACTACAGTCGGGAAGCGGCTGCATACGAACAGTCCAATAGCGACGGCGAGTTTCGACTTCAGAGTTGTACGAAGCACTTCGTACACGGCGGTGCTATTTAACCAAAGTAGCTCAAAAAGACTTTCATCCGAAGAACGTCATCCTCTTGTCGGACTAGGCTTTAAGGCCCAAACGGTCGGTAAGGTGATTCCAATACTTCGTACTCCGTAGATCTATCGTCTTCACCGAACCGAACTGCACGAACTACAACTATGGCACGGATTGTCCCATGAGCTCTCGATATCACTACTGGAGTGGATTCCCACGGGAATTCCCCCTGGATCCCTTCGCCACATCGTTCAAAAAGATGGCTTTCAAGGAATGGCTCAAGGATTGTTGTGGGAATTCTACAGAATTTAGTGGCCCTACGGACTACATGAAAGAAGATCAGGACTTTTATGAACCTGTGTAGATGGCTTGACCAGAGCAGGAACACGGGCTGTTCTGATGAGGTAGAAGGAGCGTGGTAACGATCCCGCCCGTGAAGCAAATAAGTTCTGATGCATTGCAAGTACATAGGCGCCATAGACCGACAGATTACCTGTGGTTTTTTGGGCCATCTTTGATCGGTTGACGTTTGCTTACTGAGCATATTATATGTTGACGTCAGTGGGTAATAGTTATGTTTGTTCGAACAGATACCATGTCGGATTGACCACAAACCAGGGGCTGGGGTGGCCCGGACTTTGGAGTGCATCTCGAAATTGAGGGCTTTGGAAATAAAATATGAAATCTCCCATATACTGATAGGTGTGGGTGGTCTCAACACAAAGCTTCGCAGCTAGAGCCTCATACGAATTTGCCCCCTCAGTCAAGATAGCTCCAAAATTATGCTGTCAAGGTCATGGCTTTTAGCATCATGTAAATGGAATGTCATGTTGCACCCGCCGTAATCTTCGTGATTTTGACCAAGTTTGGATGACTACCCTCATCAAGGGATGCGGAATCGCCACGGGACCTTTCTACCACGTCTCAACCAACTACATTGTCAAGTCTTACAGATTTTTTAATACTGTGAAATTCTGATCTGACGGTTTATAGTTCAGACTGTAGGTGTTTCGGGTAGCTCAAATACAGCGAAGTTGATGGGAGAACATAGTACGTACTTTGATCTGTACATATAGGACACAGTTCATGGAAACACGGATCCGTCAATTGAAGCCTATTTCGTATTTACTTTGCGAGTTGTTCCATGTTCTTCGTAATATTGCGCTTCACTGAATGGCAGTGGTACGAAGTAGCTCCATCACTAATAATGTCAGTATAAAATTAGTGACGTAAATACTAACCATCCCCTCAAATGCATAAAGATCAAAGGGTATCCTTATAGAAATTCTTCTCCTAAGCTTGGTAGAGGCTTGTGTCACTGCTCATTGGCATATAAATAAAACAGACCAATGGCACGAGAGGCATGTTGAAGGCGTCAATGAGTCGAGAGAAGGCAACGGAAATGTATTGATTAGTATACTCCGTAGAAACGACAAAGATTTACTCAGACCTCGAGCATATCTCGGACAGATGGATAGTAGGGAGTAGTTAACCGCCTCTCATGAACCTGTGGGGTTTATATGAAGCATTGGCTCCGACAGAGGTGGTCAGGAAACGCGGAGCGTGCCGCTTTGCCATATATCCTCCGCGCAACACGGGCCAAGATACGAGTCAGTCCTCGATGGATAAGATAACTTTGCGAAGTAGTATATCTACTGGAGCATGCGGAGAGCCTGCTTGTGATCCGAGAGACGACTCGTAAAGCTCCATGTAGCAACTTTACCCGATGGCCACTATTATTCTGTACTAGTAGGCAAAGCCAATTACTGCCTATTCGGCGTCCAACCCATCACTATCGGGGACCAAGCCTACAAGATCACCGCAGCCCATGCTCGCTCCTCGAGATCGAGTCGAAGAAGACGGGAGTGAATCTAACACACCACCTCCACCCAATGGTTCACTCATACCACAATTTGACGCAAACCAGGATCCTCGGTGTGTTAATACGACTAGTAGTACATAGTATCATCAGATGGTACTCCCTCTACTCCGTAATCCCCGTCCAAACCTACCGGGAATATGCTCGGGCTCCTCTTAACAGCTCGCTCCGGGACCCCACTGCTCGTACGATGCACTCGTAGTTACAACACAGAAATCGATCCACCACTTCCGTATTATCCACGTCAAGGAAAACTCCAGCATCACAGGGAAACATATACTCGTACGAGTACAAAAGATAGCTGATTACACCGGCCAACTCTCTGAGCCGAGGGAAAAACCGCACATAATGTCTCACTTCCCTGATATGATCCGCAGCGGCCCGAAACACACTTACACTATTACCCTCTAATGTGTCGCCCGATTGGCCTCCACTGCCTTCCCGCAGGCCTTTCTCAAGGTTATTTCGGTGTTGTTATCGCATTCACAACATCGCCGACCAACGTATATTAGAGGTGGGACTCTTGTATTTTAGGGGCATAAGCATAAGATACGAAGGACTGGTATTGCCGAATCATTTATGCGTGTTTTGAAGAACGTCGCCGAGGACTACGGAGTATGCCCCCTGGATAGACGCGCAGGCCCACACTATATTGATGGTCGCCGACATAGCTTGGCTGGGCATGTGGATTTAATCGCCGGTCGGACGTCGTGTGCGGCTTGTCTAACATGGGATAGGTACATAGGCAAGGATGGAGCGCAAAACGTGATATGTCGTATGGCCATACGATTAGCAGCAGGATAGAGTAGTAGGAGTACTAGTATATGGCAATAGTGCTACTAGTAAGTTGAAAAATTGGGGGACTGCTATTAAATATATGACAGGACCATTCATTACCCAGGTCTCCTCTAAGTTCTCTGCCCATAAGAGAGGCCGGCCACCTGGTTCTTTCTTCCCTCTCCTCACCCACAACGCCTCCCTGCCGCTGTACGACGTCCCCATCTGTCCATCAACAACCAACCAACCAACTAACCGACAGGTCTTTCGTCAGATTTTACCCGAAGGCCCTCTTGCGCCCGCCCGCTCAACGCCTTTTGCGCCTAAGCACTATAAAGAATGTGCCCCTCCCACCCATCTCTACACACAAACACACACACACACACACACACACTCTCTCTCTCTCTATCTCTCTATCTCTATTATCCCAAGAGGTGGTTCTGCGGCGTCAAGTCATCAAAGTTGCTGATGATGGACTCATCAGCTGCAATGCTGTTAATCACTTCCTCTTGAGTGAAGCCCAGCCAGTACTGTGAGTTCTGCTGCAGCTGCTTCTTGGTCTGGTAGATCTCCTGTGCCACACTCTTCACCTGTCCGCGTGCCCTCTCTGCTGCTCCCCAAACGGAGGACAGCTCATTCAGCGCACCGATATTGAGACGGATCTGCTGTCGCAGGTCGTCATCATCATGCGGGATGAAGAATAGTGCCCATTTGTTGAGATGCACAATCGAGGACAATGTCACGACACAGGTGAAGAAATGCGTGTGCGACAGCAGGGATACCCGGTGGGTGATCAGCCTACTGATTCCATTTGCCGACGTAATGGTGTGTTTCGTGTGCGCGTTGAACAGGTCTCCAGATTGCACAAGCATAGGCGGCGCACACGAATCAATCTTCTTTGCCGGCGAGGAGTCGAGCTGGGAGTGCGGTTGGTGTAGAAGAATGGACGTTGCATACATCATCATGTGCGCCTGGAACATCATCTCATCTAGCCTACCATCCTTTGTCAGAGAGTCCCTCTTCGACTCTGGTAGATGCAGTCGCCAGTTGGACAGCAAAGTCTCGATTCGCAGCAAATTCTCATCCTCGGGCCCGAAAATGGGCGGTGTCCTCATGAACTTGCCCAAGTTCCGTCCGCAGAGAATGCGGTATGCGAAGGATGAAAAGTGGCGCTCGTCGCCTGAGAAATCACGATCTTCCAATTCCTCCAGATACATTGGTAGGGGGATATGCTGCACGACGTGTCAGATGGCCAAGTCCGGACAAGCGGATATACTGGGGACAGAAGGATAATGACTTACGCCTGACATATACTGATGCTCCTCGCAGGGAAGCGCCACTTCGGGTGGGACGTCATAAAGCAAGAAATGTGTGGCCCGGTGGACACCGGCAATCATGCCGTCGATGATGAACAAGTCCCACCAAGTCCGTCGCCAACTCTCCTCCATGACAGGGTCATTTCGTCCATTCAGAGTGGCGAATTGCCGAGTGTTGAGCCCAATTTGAAGGGCCAGCGTCTCGACCTGACCCAGTATCTGCGCCGCCTTTTCGTTCTGACAGCCCCCATCGAGTGCAACGATGAGCAGCATCATGGCCTGGCACATAAATCCATCCCGAGGCTGCGCTGGGTCGTGGATAAGACGGTGGGCATCCTCATATAGGCCTGGCCGTGACGTGCCGACGTCGATAAAGAGCGACCCGGCCCATCTAATAGCGGCTAGCAGCGGCTCAATGGTGCCCTCTTTGGCTATGCGTAATAAATGCTCCTTGGGCAAAACAAAGGGATGTGATGAATGGAAATGGTGATAGAAGGAGTCTAGACATCGTTCTGGGAGTGTGGGCATGGGGAAGATGGGGAGGAAGGGCCCCTGTGAGAGGCCGTGAGGCATGCTGCCCGGATCAATGCCATTGATGCTGCAGTACGACCTATATAACTGGGCCTGTGTAACACCAGCGCCTTGGAAGTGCGTTACCGGCGAGGTCGTAGGCATCAGACCGGCAGGACTGAAGCTGGTGACAGGCATTGGTGTTACTGGCACTGACATCGGGCCTGAGACTCCGGCCCCGAGCAGCATGGGGCAATCTGACCTAGGAGGACTGATCCCATTATCCATTTCCGGAGGAGACGTAGCTTGTCGTTTGTTTGGATTATGCGCCGTTCCACGGCGAGGGCCTTTGTAGCCGCGTCGGGACGCTACGTAGACACATTCGAAGCTGGAGGCGATGCATCGCGAGCATGGATTCTGGCCATCACATTTGAGATGCTTGCTCCGCTACAACGCCGGGGAGGACGGCGACTTGGTTAGCACTGGTATCTTCTTCATTGTCTATGTCCGGATGAAGGACATGGAGCGGACATGCTCGGAACGAGGCTCCATTGCACACAATACGGGACAATTCCTCCTCCCAACCAAACCAACCGAGCATTGAACACCGCAGGGAAGAAGGGCATCTGTCTACTTACACAGGCTAAGCAAGCAGCCGGCACAGCAGTGTCTCGTGCTCGACTGTCGTTTTCTGCCTTGACTTCACTCGACTTGGCAGGGTCCTCGGCGTCCTTGGCGTGCCCGTTGGAATGGTAGTCGGCGACGTCGGGGACTGCCTGGGGACTGCTTCGGACGCTGTGATTGCTGTGGACGCTATGATTGCTGTGGATGCTGTGGTTGCTATGGAGGCTGTGGTTGCTGTGAACGCTGTGATTGCTGTGGACGCTGTGAACACTATGGACGCTCTGAGCCAGGGAGATCGGCGACTGCGATGCAGAAGACGCCGGATGAGACGGTGGTGACAGGGAGCCCTCTAGTGGCTGCTGCATGCTGGAGCCATTCGCCATCATTTTCCCCAGTAATCCGGTAAACGGCGTCGAACAGGGAGCCAGAAGCGATGGTATGTGATATAAATCTCACGTAGGGCTTTTGGCCGGGTCAGAACTAATTGAAAGCCAAAGCAAAACGCTGGGAGCAATATCGATGAGCAACTCAGGAGAGGAGAGAGAGGCAGAAGGCAGAAGCAAGAAGCAGAGAGGTAGAGGTGGTAACAGGAGGTGGATTGATTTGATTGTTGGAGTTGGGTGGGGAAAAAAGGCTGGCGTCCAGTGTCTTTTGTGTACTCCGTAAGGTTCCGTTTTTCTTACCCAACAGCGGACGGAGTACGAGTCGTAGTACGAGTACGGAGTACAGAGTAGTGGTACTTGCGTCTCAGTAGGTACGAAGTGCGTGCTCCTCCGGTAAAGGACGCGACTTACGAGTACGCTGCCCTGCTGGTCCAGCTTGGCGGGAGGCTCGCTTTCAAGTGGATGAAGGACAAGGATCGGATGCTGTTAGTCATTCAGCGGACTTGGGGGAGGAGTTCACCTGTGATGTAAGCACGGGAGGGCTGGATCCGCAGTAACCCCCTTGCAACAGAGAAAGATCTTGAGGCGACAGAGCGGGATAGATAGAGAGAAAAAAAAAGGTACGTACGTTGATTGCCCGATGGATGCTAATACCTGGTAGCAAAACAATAATAATTTGACCCTGCCCTGACCCAAGTCTATTTCTGTGGATTAGGCATGAGTAAGTACTCATCCAGGCTCGTATTGGATATTGGATAGGATGAATAATGATAAAATGATACGGAGTACTCCGTACGGAGAGGTACCACTGCAACTAATACTACTAGGTACTGCAAAATAAAGATACAAGCACGTGGGTGACAATAATAAAACAGGAACACCCCCATAGTAAGTGGTTGACTGATAAGAATATTCGGAACTTGTACCATTGCAATTATACCACGGATTGCGAACGACTGCTAGATAAGAGTCATCTATAGTAGTACTTTGTACTCCGTAGTAACGAGACTTATCCGCTAGATAAGAGCAATTTGTGGCAATACAAGCAATGGACGTCTTGCGGTCCCTGTTTTATTGTCACCCGCTTGACAAGGTAGAGTGTAGTAGTAGTACGGAGTACTTGTAGTATTAGTATTTAGCACTCCGTATGCAGGGCTAGTGTCTATCAAGGTAGGACCGCGTACGGAGCAGTACTCCATACTACTGCTGCAGGAAAACCTCGCCTACAAGGGCTTCGGATAAGATGCATGTATGATGAACGAATGAAGGTGCAAAATGGCGTGCAGATGTTCTGCGCCATGGCAATGGTCTAAAGCCAGAAGAGGGCCGAGTTGATTGGCGGGCCACGCGGGATGCAGTTAATAGTGGGAAATACCATGCAATTCAAGCCGTTGCCACTACTACTCCGTACGTAGTACTCCGTAGTAGTAATAGTACTCCATAGTGCTACTCTACTAGCATCAACGGCTCGCCTTGTACGTCGTACAAAGGGTCCGCAACCTCAACGGTCGACATCCTAATGGCAGATGGCACTCCGTACTAGTGGATGACAGGAAACTCCGTACTCGGCACTACTCATACCACGCGATATGTGCTCCGTAGTGCTCCATAATGCTGCGTCTAGATATCTTGGCTCTCGCCTTGTTTTAACGGCTAAAAGCAATATTGGAACAGCGGGTGATTCCATTCGCGGGCGGATATCATCCGGTTGTTGTGCTGATACGGAACCAGACCCAACCACCCGTGTTGGCTGGGGCATCCGCATGTACGAGTATGGGGGGCAATCAGGCTGTGCCGCCAAACCTTGTCTTCCGTCGGTCAAGACTGAGGTATGGAAGAGTCAGCCAAAATGTCTGTCGCCTTGCAGTCTGCAGCCCCCAAATCCTTTCAATGTCATTGTTTGGAATATTACGGAGTACTTTGTACTACTCTGAAAATAGGCACTGCCAACGGATACCTAGTGCCCGCAAGGTACGGAGTACCTCTCTGAAGTCACAGTGTGAGGCCTCTCCAACAAAATCCACCAAATCCAATTCAAACCAATCCAAACCAACAAAACCGTGCTGCATCGTGCCCTGTTCCCTGTCACCGCCTGTGGCCGTCGGTCCGGGCAATTCAAGCGCCCAACATGTTCTGCTCTCCGGTCTCAGCTCCACCAGCAGCGGAAACACCCCCGTCGCCTCCAATAGTCGAGCCTCTCCACACAACTCAACCCCGCGCCACCCCTCAAAACACGGCCCAGGCGGGCGGGCTATCAGAAGCACGGAACAGTACGGAGTACGAAGTAGTACGGGTACCTAATAGTAAACAATCACAGCTGAGGTCCCGTGTCCATGGATCCGGTGTCTGCTGCTGGTCTGGCACTCGGCGTTGCCTCTCTCGGCTTACAGGTCTACACGGGCTGTATCCAGGGCATCCAGCTGCTTGTAACAGCTCTTGACTACGAGAATGACTGCAAATATCTCAACGTGCGCCTCCGCATGGAGCAGCAGCGTCTCTTCGCCTGGAGCGAGGCGTCTGGCCTATTGGACCTACATGCTGAAAACAAGGAGCGCATTTTGAACTCCAACATCTTCAATCTGCACCGCCAGACAGTTTTGGATCTGCTAGTGCAGGTCAAGTGCTTGTTTGACGAATTCACTGCCTACCAGCGCAAGCACAACAACTTGACAGCTGTTTATGACGATGACGATCTCCTCGTCGCTCCGGAGAAGGATGCGAAGCAGGCCAGCTTTCCCATGTCAGAGAAGAAGAGGATGTTCATCAAAAAGGCTATGGCTAGCCTAAAATCCATGTCCCAAGAAGGATTGACGAGACTCAAGTGGGTATCCTTCGATAAACAAGGCTTTGAGCAGTTGCTTTCCAAGTTTGTCGTGCTGAACGATAGTATGATGAACATTTTGGATCACTCGCTTCAGGTTGAGATTCGGCACACAGTGCAGGACACTAACCGGGGCATGCTGCTCCTCCATCATAAGATTGCCGACCTTAGCCATCTTGTTCTGGCTCTCAAGACCCAACTGGATATCAGAGGGCCCGCTGCATTGACGCCAATGTCAAGAGTTGAGCGAGACGCGAGCACAGCCGAGTTAAAGCAGCTCTCAAGACTAGCGAAATTCAAGGCCTTCAATGAAACCATCGACCCCAAGTCGGACATGCCAACCCTCATCGACGAGAATGCTGCGGCGTTTCTCGGGCTGGCAAAGCCGGGTCGGCAACGCAATGTCCATGTTCCGAGGTATCTAGTCGAGTTGGACCCCGAGCTAGATGACTCTGAGGCTCCTCGGTGTGAGGCTCTCATGAAGACTGCTGAGGTGAAGAAGAAAGTGTGGATCGAGTGGAAAGATTATGACACGGCAGGCAATCCTGGGTGTTTATCAAAGGTCGATATTGTCGATCGGGTTCGGAAACTGGCGTCCCTGTTAAACCACAGCCCAAAGCCAGAGGCTTTTCGGACACCGCACTGCCTCGGGTTCTTTGACAAAGCAGACACCGACATGCCAGAGGACGATGTCGATATCCTCGATAGACGGCTAGGCCTGATCTTTGAGCGTCCTGGTGATAGTGATTTGGACGACACTCTTCCGCCGGTCTCCTTACGTGAACTCCTCCAAGATGATACAGTACGCAAACCCAGGGTCACAGAGCGCATTAAACTGGCACATGCTCTTAGCAACTGTCTCTTGTACCTTCACACGGTCAATTGGCTACATAAGGGCTTGCGCAGCCATAATATCCTCTTCTTCCGCACGCGCGACGGTTGTGTCGACTACAGCCAGCCGTATCTTTCAGGCTTTGACTTTTCTCGGCCTGGTGGTTCCGACGAGATGACGGAGACACCCGGCTACGACGCAGAACACGACTTGTATCGGCACCCCAGAGCACAATCCAACCAGGGCAAGCACCGCCAACGATCCAAGAAGAGCTTCGACATCTACAGTCTAGGTGTCATTTTCGTCGAGTTAGCGCACTGGAGGACTGTGGAGGGGGTGCTAGGCATCGAGATGAGACTTGCTAAGGGCCAGTCAGATGTTGTGAGGCATGTAAGGGGAGATTTGTTGGCAGCGGATAGGGTCGCAGACATTGGCGCCGAAATGGGGGAGAAGTTTGAGGAGGCGACAAGAAGGTGCTTGATGGGCGAGGCTGGATTAGGATTACGGCAGGGCGATGACGAGGCATTTGCTGATGTGGCCGAGAGGCTGTCTATGCGATACTACGGCGACGTCGTGAAGAAGCTGGCCGAAATTGTAGTCTGACCAACACTGAGTCAGCAACAAAGGTTACGAATAAAACAAAACAGTCAAAACATCATTCCACGAAGAATTTTCAAGGCTTAAAATGGAATTTCGTATTTGCTCTATTCAAGATCGAATAGCATGGGATATCATATCATATAATCAGATAAAGAACCAAGTGTGCTGTTGTCCTTTGCAGACGCAGACCGGCATAGATCAATCAATTAGCAGCAGAGCTCGCAGCAGTCTTCAGAGCACTCGCAGCACTCGAAGCATGCAAGCCCAGCGCAGATACCACAGCAGATGGCCTAACACCACGGAAGAATCAGTATCATGACTCAAGATGGGCGCGCGACGGGCGGGAGTTTGCGCCCGCGTCATTGATTGAGAGTCTGTATGTAACTTACACCACCCTTGCCCTCACCACCACGCATGCGCATGGACTCGACGTTCATAGGCTCGACGGGGCGCTGCAAGGAGAAGACGTCGATTAGCATACGGCCGCCAAGACAATGCCTGGGATTGTTTGGGTCTGGAGATAATAATAGATAGCAAACATGTGCAAATGGCGGGAAGCGGGAGGCGGGCCATTGCGGGCTTGGCTGACGTACTGGCTGCTCGTTGTTGGCTTGGAGCGCCGGGGGCTCGGCGGTCATCTGGGGCATCTGCTGAGGCATGGTGAATAAATGAGATATCGGAGAGTAATCTCTTGGATTTGATACTGTAATATAGAGGGCGAGGATACGAATTTAGAGAAACCAAAGGTAAATGGATGGTAGAGAGAAAAGAGAATCGAGCCAGTTTAAAAGGACGGGAGTCAGTCAAACTCGCTCGCATTTCGAGAAAGGGGCCATCACAGACATGTTACTTGCCGTGTACTAACCGCGATACTATTTTACATGACTGTCTCGCGGTAACCCCGCGGTATCTCTCGTACATTCCAACCACACTCAAGATGCGGCAATAGGGCGTGAGCGAGCTTGGTGGGTGAATCTTGAGACTCTAGACGGCTGACCGGCACGGCTGAGCCGAGCAATATTCTACAAGTTAGCTCGCTGGCTGTGCTGCATGCAGGGCTTGTTCTTTAAATCGAGGTACCAGCAGACATCTAGATAAATACTCCTCCGTACTGCTTCGTATGTCTGTACTAGTCGTGTCCGTCTTGTCGCTGGGTTATTTCCTGGTATTTTCCTCGTATGAGGCGTCGAATGGCTTTGAGCGTTGTCTTTGATGGGTGGGAGAGGGAGGATTGGAGAGCTTGTTGAGTGGCCCAATTGTAGCCAACGTCTCGACCACGTATCGACATCGAACAACCTGAGACAAACCCACCGCAAGGAGAATCCTTAAGAGCTGTGACGCTGTAATTCTGGTGCAGACTAACTTGTAATGGCCAGTTGATGGGTCCAAAGGATCCATCGAATCGTGGCTGTTCTCGGGATATCGGCATAGCGCTGAAGGACACATAAATACTACGTACTCCGTCTGTTGAAGATGCTCTTTTCGGGAAACATCCATGGCTGTGTTGCGGAGTGGCATATTCCTAGCCACAGGGCCGTCCGTATAAATGGGTGTGGGTGTTGAATGCGTGGGTGTTGATTGCTCAGACGATGGGGTGTGGGCTGGTCCTCTTGAATGGTTGGCTCTCAGATCGGACGAGTGACATCTCCCGTGGCATCGCATCAATCACAGACGTGAAGGACAATTGACCAACACGCTAGACTCTGGAGAAGAGACAGAGAAACAGCCGATAAAGGATGGGGTGCTTGGTGTCCTCTAGAGGTGTGTCCTACAGAGGAGGTGTCCTCCAGACCGCCGGATTTGGGTCTTTGATCTGAGACTTCGATCGAGTTTGTCACCCAAGGACGTCTGATAATGTCCGACAAATGGTAGACAACTCCATGTCTTGCTTTCATGCTTAAATCGCCAACTCACCACCTTTCCCCATATATCGATTGACACGCTGGACCTTCGCCTGTGGGCCACATTGTCGTCCTCTCCGTGACCTGGTCTCGAGGGCAGCTCAAGCCCATCATGCGAGAGCTAAAGTGCCCAGGTGGTGCTTGGGTGTCCGCAGTGGTCGCTTCAGCGGGCTTCAGTGGGCGATGGGTGCCCAAAACAACTGCGGTCAAGTAGACGCAGCCAGTCAGGCCCCACCCGGGGATCTTTGGGGAACGAGGCTGGGCCTCCAGGTAGGGCCGTACCTATTATTATTCTAGAGTCTAAAAACTCCCATGGCCATGTGTCCTCACGAATAAACCATCTTCGCGGCCCGTGTGCCTTATTTCAACTATACCGAAGCAGACGAAAGGGACCACGCAACACTCGTACATCTTTTTCTCACCCCAATGCCTTGAGCCGTCGAGCGAGCATTCTGGCGGTATATCTCCATCGTCCTTGACACCGGCGCCCCCCTCCGCCAAGTCTACGTCACCCAAACAAGGGCACACCGTTGGGCCTCTCCCTTTCCACGACCCCAGGCCTGGTACTTCTTCGACGCGCGGTAGAAGCTCGAGACACGACACACGAGAGATACATGCTTGACGAAATGGCCTCTCACGGGCATCGGATAGCCTCGCAGGTTCACCATCAGCAGCCCGGCTATGGTGCCCCAATGGCTCCTCCAGCTGTTGTCCCGCCGGCCGGGACATTTGCCCCCGGGACCAAGATCCAGGTCGGCAATCATCGCGTCCAGATCCAGAAATACCTTTCCGAGGGCGGCTTTGCCCATGTATATCTCGTCAAGATACCCAAGCCCGTTGACGGGACCGATCTGGCCGTCTTGAAGCGGGTGGCTGTGCCCGACAAGGAGGCATTGCGGGGCATGCGTACTGAAGTCGAGACCATGAAGCGACTGAAGGGGCACCGAGCTATCGTCAAGTACATCGATTCCCACGCGTCAGAGCTGAGCAGAGGAGGCTACGAAGTGTTCCTGCTGATGGAGTATTGCGATGGGGGCGGTCTGATCGACTTCATGAATACCCGATTGCAACACCGCCTCACCGAGCCCGAGATCTTGACCATCTTCGCCGATATTGCAGAGGGAGTTGCTTGCATGCACTACCTTAAACCGGCGCTGTTACACCGAGACCTCAAGGTCGAGAACGTCCTGATAACCAACGGCAGCCCTGGCAGGCGGTTCAAGCTCTGTGACTTTGGGTCTGCGGCTCCGCCACGGCCAGCGCCAACAACAGTTGTTGAATGCCGCTTGATGGATGAAGACGTTCAGAGGCATACAACGTTGCAATACCGAAGCCCCGAAATGATTGACGTCTACCGAAAACAACCTATCGATGAGAAGTCAGATATCTGGGCATTGGGTGTGCTGCTATACAAACTCTGCTACTATACAACACCGTTCGAGGACCAGGGCCAGTTGGCGATTCTCAATGCGAGTTACAAATATCCCAACTATCCCGTCTTTTCAGACAGATTGAAGAAGTTGATTGGTACGGTATTCTCTAACTTGGCGTGAATCACTTGTGACTGACCTTGGCAGCTTCCATGTTAAGGGAGAACATGCAATCTAGACCCAACATCTATCAAGTCCTGAAAGAAGCTTGTGCCATGCAAGGCCGAGAAATCCCCATCCATGATGTCAGTATCACTGCTGCTTACAATTCGGATCAGGTGACTAACAAGCGTTCAGATATATGCAGGACGGGCACAACCTGAGGCACGAGCCAGTGAAACTGCTCAACCCGGAGAGAAGTCACAGCAAGCACCTGTCGTTGGAGCAGTCTTTTCGTCGGCTCCAGTGCAAGAGCAGCAAAACATTCCCGATATTGTGCCCATGAGAAGAGGCCGTCCAGCCGCATCCTCATCAGCGGGAAACCAAGCGCCCCCTGGAAAAATCACCAACGGCGACCCGTTTGTGGCCCTGGACGCAAAGGCCGATCGGAAGGTAGAAACGGATGAACTGTCTTCTCGGTTCCCTAGCTTGGACCAGTTCTCCCTGCTTCATGACCAGGGGTCATTCAACTTTGATTCTGCCCCGAACTCTCCCCCCCTGCAACAAGAACTAAGCCAGAAAATCACTGAACGGCTTGCCGACGAAGTGTTTGCATCCTCTCGAAATTCTGCGAATCCCAGTCCAACACCCCCAAGACCACAGACAGTCGCACCAGTCACCACATCAGTTGCCCCTCGTCCCGAGGTTTCTTCACAACATTCAGATAATGGTGCTTTGTCTAGACCTCCATCAATCATCTCGCATCCAACGATTAGCCGAGCACAGTCCATTATAACTAACAATCCCGAGCTCAAGGCTATTGCCAATAAGACTGCTAACTCGTCTTACGTATCTACTGGGACAATGACTGAGGTGGCTTCTGAACAGCGACGAGGAAGAGAGGTGGATAGAAACAGCCGCCCTAGTGAGACGGAAAGTCGCCGCTTGTCTGGCCCGGTAGCACTGACAGGGCAAAATACTGCGAAACGGCAATCCACTGGCAATTGGGTTGTGGTTGACCCAAGGTCCTCCTCCGTGAGCCAAAGCACCCTGGCTTCGTCCACCACCACATCATTGGATATTATCAGTTCCCAAGAAGACCTGATAGATATGGGGGCACGTTCCGGTGCCAGTCGGCAGCGACCTGCGAGCACTACCTATGAATCTAGCACACTGGAGTTTCTACGTGAGAGGGAAAACGCCTCAAAGCCCCCAAGTCGACAAGTCCAGCCGTTAAATCGACGCTCTTCATATCACCTACCCTTGCAGAACCCGGACAGTAACACTGCAAACAACACTGGCGGTGTCAACTTGAAGGGCCAGGAGGTACCCAGAGGCAGGAGGGACACAGAACCAAAAGAACAAGATTGGGAGAATGTTAGCAGGCGACCTGATGCAGCAACAGCTAGCTCCAAAAATCTACTTGCGGGCAAGTTTGGCGATGCGTTCAAGCGTTTTGAGAACAATGCCCCGGTGGAGGCCGAGAGTGGCTCCAGGGCCTCATCTCCCCACAAGGATACGGGACATCGGGGGTTGACACCAATTGTGGGCTCTGAGGCTACAGGTGACCGAAGTGATGATGGGCTTGGTGAGGAGGAGCCCGACCAAATGACTGCGGAGATGAGGCGCGAAATGGAGCGCCGCAAACTGGAAGAGGAGGAGGCGAGGGTCGAGGCAGCACAGGCTGAGTATCGCAGACGTATTGCTGAAGGCGGCTCCACATCGAAGCCAGTACCCGGACCCAAAAGTGCAGGCGCCGCTCGCGCTGCCAGTATACAGAATAGGGTCCAGAGCTTGTTGAATGAGGAGCAGAAGCCGCCAACTGCGCCGCGCACGGCTCAGGGCTACGGCAAATACACAGATGCTGCGCCAACATCAACTGAACCCGAGAAACCGCGTCCCGAGGTACGACGCAAGCCGGTGGTGGTTTCCAAACCACCAGCAGTGGATCCACGGCAAAGCGGCGAATCTCTCATCGATGTGCGGAGCCCCGTGGGAACTTCATCTGCAGCTGTGGTGGTAACGGCAAAGAACACAGGGAAGCCGGCAGCTCCCAAGAAGCCTGTTCACTTGAATAGTCTGCCCACGGGCGGCCGACAACCTTCACCATCCAAGGCAAACCAAGGGTCCACGTTTGAACGCCTTATAGCGATCGACCTTCCAGGCCAACCCATGCTGGAAGTGACTTCGAGGGAGAGGGATAATTATATTGAGGACTTTACGAAACGCTTTCCAAGTCTAAGCACTATAGAACTGAGCCGGGCAGGCGGACAAGACAACGGAGGATCTCAGCGATGAGGTTGTTGAGTACGAGAGCATGGTCTGAACATTTCACGAAACAACAAAGACATATATGCAAGCATATACAAGGAGTATTACGCTGGTCATGCAGCCGGTGATGGAAATAAAATCATTTCTTCTATTTTAGCAACTTAATACCAATACTTTCTAGATGGATCTGCTTCGTGTCTTGGGCATCTGTATAAAACCGGGGTTATGCATCTAAGCGACACAGTAGACTTTCTTATCTTATCGCCATTTTTTTTTTCTGGAAAGCATTCACTGCTGCTGTATCTCAACCAGTCCAACCCGTCGTTCAACACAACACTTTTCAGCATACTCAGCAAATATGGCCAAACGAAAGAGACAAGCGGTCACCATCAGCGAGCCTACTCTAGAGCCCGTACCGGCCAAGAAATCAAAAGCATCCAAAGAAACCAAGCCGGCAGTGGCCAATGCTACAAAAGCTGTGGAGGAGACGATTCAAATCATCGCGGGTTCCTACGATCGAGTCCTCCATGGATTGACGGCAACAATTAAGGGCGACGAGGTGGAGTTTGCAGACACTTTCCTTTTCAATGCGCATTCTTCTGCCATACGATGCGTTGCGGTGTCTCCTCCCTCGGCGCCGATACCTGGACAGACGCAGAAGGTCTTGCTAGCGTCCGGAAGTACGGATGAGAAAATTCAGGTGTATAATTTGTCGGCGCATCCGCCGAGCAAGAAGAATCAAGATATGCTGGCCAGTGTAGCGCCGCGACCGATTCTGGAGAATTCGAAGAACAGGGAGCTGGGGACGTTGTTGCACCACGAGTCGACTGTTACGGCGCTGCGGTTCCCCACGCGATCGAAGCTGTTGTCGTCGAGCGATGACTCGAACATTGCGGTCACGCGCACGAGAGATTGGTCGATGCTAAGCAATATCAAGACACCAAAGGCAAAGGCACAGGGTAGACCAAGCGGAGATACGGCACCGTTTGGGGGCACGCCGTCGGGCGTGAATGACTTTGCGATCCACCCCAGCATGAAGTTGATGATTAGTGTGAGCAAGGGCGAGCGGTGCATGCGGTTGTGGAATTTGGTGACGGGCAAGAAGGCCGGTGTGTTGAGCTTCGGTCGGGAGATGTTGCAGGAGATTGGAGAGGGAAAACATTCTACTGGAGAAGCGAGGAGGGTGGTCTGGGGAACGGCAGATGGAGCGGATGAGTTTGCGGTGGGATTCGAGCGGGATGTTGTTGTCTTTGGCATGGACAGTGTGCCGAAGTGTCGCGTCATGCCGACTACGAAGGTCAAGATACATCAGTTCAGCTATGTGACGCTAGATGAGGAGTCTGGACTCTCGTTGCTGGCAGTGGCAACCGAGGATGGCCGCATCCTTTTCTTCTCTACCCGATCGGACGACCTATCAAAACCGGAAGCAGAGACATCGGATAAGCCAAAGGGCAAGGAGAGGGAAAAGGAAGCCAAGGAACCAAGTCTTGCAGTCGCCAAGCTGGTCGGACACATCGGTGGAGCCAAAGATGGAGTCGTCTCCGGGCGAATTAAGGACTTTGTTGTGGCGCCGAGCACCTCCTCTCCGGGGACGTTGTATGTGGTGGGGGCAAGCAGCGATGGCAAGGTGAGGCTGTGGACGGTGCGGGTGGAGGAGCTCAAGAAGGCTTGCAGGAAGCCCGTGACAGAGCGACCAATAGGGAAGCTGAGGGGAGCGTACGAGACGAACAACCGCATCACCTGCATGGCGGCGTATTTGATGATCGCGCGACCTGAGGGGACGGAGGACAGTGAGGATGAGGGAGAGGAGGAAGAGGAGGACGGTGGTAATTCTGATTCCGAGAGTGAATAACCTGGAGGACAGGCAGACATTGGATGAGACGCATGGTACGAATGCCTGGAGTGACGAAACCGGGATCTTGAGAGTACTATCATAATGTTTTTAACACGGCTATGCATCCTGGGCTTATTTGCTTCCCCTCTCGTAATATTTGTCCGCCTCGCTTGATGTTGCATCCGGGGGTTACCTTCGCGTAGAGATCCTGGCAGCAGTGTACGAGTATGCACGTTGAACTTTGGGCTGGAGACGACATGATGCACATCAAGGCGAGAAGTGAGGCGACAGACCACGAATAGCAGGAGATGATGTGTTCTGCAAAAAGCATGTAATATACGAAGTATGTACTCCGTGACGACTCACCAGCTGCCACACATGATAGTGGCTGTCTGCTGTGAACACAGAGGTTGTGTTTGTGTTTGACTGTTGTTGGAGAAGCTGTTGGCGACGTGGGGTCGGCTTGGCCACTCGGCTTCTGCCCTCCCCTCACTCAGTACCTTGGTGGTACTAGTACCTCGCTTCAGTGCTTATAGTAGCTAGCCCGGTGCGGAGAAGAGCCAGAAGAAGAAGTCATCGTGACGGGCGGGAGAATTCAGCAGTCACATGCCGCTGTGATCAGAGCTAGTGATTGGAAATGTGGCGCTATTGACTGGGTTGACTTGAGCGCCTGGCGGTCGGTAGGGTTGCATTCCCTGCGACGTACGAATATAATATACTGTACATGTATACTTTGTATGTGTAATAGCAATTACTATGTTGCAAAGTACGCGCGGACGGCCTTGATTTTTTTTTGTTGGGATGAGGTGAGAAGACTGGAGTGAGCTGAGGTGAGCATGTGAACTGGACATGTGAACATGGAGAGACTTGTGGAGTTGACTCGGAGTATTACTTCGTATACAAGGGTGTTGACTTCATCTAAATCTTAAGGCACCTACCTAAACTTCTGCCCTCCATCCTCTTCCTCTTCCTCTTCCTCTCCCTCTGTATCTCCACTCTCGTCTTTCTACACATACAATTGTGTAACCACCTCGTTGGTGATTAGCCCAATTAGCATCTCGTGATCGCGGATCCCTTGCGTCGGCATCGTTGCACCATCGACCCCGGACTATCGCCACATTCCATTCGGTCCCGCAGCAAAACAGAAGCAATTCTTTTGTCTCACGCGACTCCCTGTGCATTCCAGCTCGGCGCTTCGAGGCCATTGCTGAGTGAGTGTACATCGTTATCTCTAGGATATAAGACGAATCTTGTTTTCAAACTATACAATCAAAGTCTCAAGAAGCTCCGTCGCAGCCATGGCAGACGACGGTCCTCCGTTGCTACGGCCAATCCCTCGACGACCCTTCGCCTTCGACATTAAGAGTCCCACGCCACCCCAAGACGACGACTACGACAGCGAAGCCCAACAGCGCGAAGAACAAGATCTCCTGCTCGCCAGGTTCCGCAGGGACCTCTCGTCCGCTGGCTTCCTCGGCGCGCACAGCTACTCCCCTCCTGACTCGACCACGTCGCTCAGCCGGCCCCAGTCGTACATGAACCTCACGTCATCTACACTGGCTGGAATTTACAAGCCTACAACGTCTACTCATGATGATGACAACGACCGCTCGGAGCTGCATACACCCTGGGGGACCGGCGCGGAGACGCCTGTGAAGAGAAGGCCTAGCATCAATGAGGCGACGTATGAGCTCATGTGCGATCGATCGCAGCCCTTACGCCGCCGCCGCTCGTCGTACAACACTGCTGAATCAACGCCAATACAGCACCACTACAGCACAGTCAGCATGGTGTTCTCATTATCGACACGCGCGGCGCTACTTTTCGTGCTAGGCGTTGGGTATGGCATGCTGGTCACGCGGTTCCACAAGGAGCAGGGTTTAGGCGGACCGCTGGCCGACCACGGCAGCACCGCAGAATCAGGGTTTAATCGCAATTATCTTGCCTTCTGGGGAGCTTCGGGGGTCATTATAGGTGCGCTGCAGCCTTGGTTTGACAAGGTCTGGGAGGATGTATTTGGACCTGAAGAGGAGGATGCGGTAAACAACGGCGCAGGCATATCAAGTAAGGATACCGAGGCAGGCACGGATTGGGCGTTAGTGATGAGAGCCATTGGGGCCTTTGTGGGTATAGTGTTTGCGATAGTGAGTATCCTGTCTTGTTTCTCGGATTCTGGTGTTACACATGCTAATGTGCCCCCCAACAGCGCAAACTATCTTGGACGTCCACAATGCAGCTCTCTGCGACGTTGGCACTCGCCAATCCCCTATTGTGGTGGATCATCGATCGCTCCACGCCTGGCTTCGTCCTATCTTCAGGAGTCGGGCTGACTGGGTCTATTTTGCTTCTCGGCGTCAATCCTGAGATGATGCCCACGCCGTCTAGTCCGCTCAGCCATAATTCATCCACAGGACCTGACCCGCTACTACTCGGTGGTCTGGCCAGCCAAGAGACGGTTGAGACGGGTGTGTGGATGCTAAGTGTGCTGTTCTGCGGCTGTTTATGCTTCGGAAACATTGGTAGGAGACTTAGCTGGAGTAAATCCGCGGTTGCCCGAGGTCGTTGGGGAGGACTGCGGTAGATGAAGGTCCTTGTATGGACTTGGATGCCTATCATGGGGGGGAAAGTCGGGAATTGACGATTCGGTTTCTTTGGTTCAATCATGTATAACAATGAACTGGGTTTGGGCACGAGCGAACGGTATTCAACGAAACGCACATGTACTTTTAACGTGTTGATGGCGCGGGAACGAATGGATGGCAGAGCATAGCCTTACTTGTGAGATGGGGAAACATTGACCAAGGGGCAACAAATACAAATATATCATGTATAACATGGCGTTTTCGAATTCATATCATAAAGTACTCTCTGACCCAAATGGCTTCTAGCTGTAGTAGTATTCCTAAATGGCGGTTTGTTGTTATTATTTTTTTCGTTGAACTGTGTTATTCCCTGATTAAAGTAGCGAGAAAGAGATGATATTGTGGTTATTGTGGCAGGGCATCGACAACCGCCTTGGACGTGTTCTTGATCTCGGGAGTGACGTCGACCGTAATGCCCATCATGGCCATCAGGATTGGCGGGCCGGAGACCATCTGATCAATGGTAATGGAACGCGTGAGCACATCTGTCATGATACCCAGAGCCGCCTTGTCGCGATCGGAAGCTAAACACCAGTCGCATCAGTAAAAACCACCTTTACACCGCAACGACTATTCCGCAGTAGTAGGAAGAGCGGGGGGGAGAGGGGCGTACACTCCAGCTTAATCTGATCAGGATACTTCAGGGCCTTTCCCTCGCGGATGTTGTCGATCTCGGAGAGCATGTAATCGGTGCGCTTGACAAAGTCCCAGATGTGGAACAAGCCGGGGTCTACGCTCTGGGGGTTCCATTTGGGATGTGTCTCGACGGCGTTGATGAGGTCTGTGATTTTGGAGGCCAGAATGGCGCGGACCTCTGCGGAGGGCATGACTTCTAAAGACATTTTCTTTTGGTGTTTTGGGTTTCAAGTATTGGAGTGTTGATGTCGTGAGAGTTGGGAGTTGGGAGTTGGTGGGAGGCTGTTGGTGTTGGATGTTAGTTGGGCGGAGCGAAGAGTTTAGGGGATATTTATTATAATAGTACTCCGTACTTCGTACTATGAAGTAGTATATAATTGGGGGTTGGAAAAAGCAATTATTGAGTGGCAGAAACTGAGATGATTTACATTGCCACGTACGAAGTACTTCGTACGTATCATCTGAGGTGGTGACGATGTGCTTGGTGATGATCACGATGACGCAACTGGTCGAAGAGTATTAGCAAATCCATTAACAGAGACGCGTCTGTTTCGCTCCGTTTTCGTGTCTGACGCGTTTACGGAGTGCAAATATCTCCGTACAGCTTCAACTTATACGGGGTATTGTGGAGCACCAAACGTTCAAACGCCCGCCTCGTCATCCGCCATCAGCTTCAGTATGCCCGGGATACTCCATTTTAGAGGTTCGTTTTGCGTGGTTAGAGGAGAGACTCATCCGACTTGTTGCTTAATCCAGCGAGTGTTGTCGGTGTATTCTTCTCAACTCATCAATATTGCTCCCGATGACAACCATGGCTTTCTCTTCTTCACGTCTCGACCTCCAACACTGTCATGATTCCAGTTGGCAATTTTACTAACACATCGGCAATCAAGTCAAAGCATTCCTTTTCTCGACATCAGTTGTGATCAATAGTATCTGTATCTATCTAATCTAAGATCCGAATTCGGCCGAGCGATCAGCCCACGTCAGATAAGATTCCCAAATTGGAAGAAAAATATCAACGCATCCCACCCACACCACAAATGCTTCGGTTTCTCGCATTTATGCCTCCGAAGTTTAGTTTGCACCACTGACATGTAAACCTTGACAAACTTATCAAATACGTATGGGGCCGAACCATGCGGGAATTAAAAAAAAGAGAGGAATCTGCAAAAAAACAACTCCACACCTAATACCAACTCTCCACATCACGGGTCTGGCCGGGGATTGAGCCCGGGACCTCTCGCAAATGAGCTGTAGGGTTTATATGCTTTTTGAAGGCATTCCCTAAGCGAGAATCATACCACTAGACCACCAGACCGAGCAAGGCGAGTTGAGATGCTTCGATGGAGACGGGGCCCGGTTAGGTCACCTTGAGTAGCATGGATACCGGCGAGATGGCGAGATGATTAGACATTGTTAGATACGAAGTCCCTCATGCTCGAATATTACTAAAGCAGCCTTTCACAATGGGTGTGACCTGCATTGTGGCATTATGGTGAGCCTCTCGTGTGAAGTACAACATACGAAGTATTGCAAGTACAGCTTGTTCGTTTTGGCAACGAGCTGAAAGCAGTCATGTCTCCAGTACCAATATGGGCTGACGGCACTTCAGCGCATGAGGTGTCATGGCCGACGATTGATAGGCTGGCTAAGAATGTACTCACGGCATGTGGCATGCATCATTGCGTACACGATTATAGTCACTTACAGCGACACCCGCAACGTAGATGATGATTGCCGTTTCCGATATGCCCAGACTAGTATTTCGTAGCTGAGGCTTGCTGGTCTTGCTTGTCATGATGTCTTTGATCTCGCAGAATTAGTCAGGGTCCTGGGCAGAACACCATCAATGTGTGCCATGCATCTGGTCACAAACACCACCTCGTCATGGATCGACAGAAGGATTTTCTTTGCCCTCGATATCGGTCCTGGATCTGACTCGGATTGAGATTGGACAGCAGCCCCTCACAAGCTTGGGCACCACTATGGACAGAAGTGATGACGATTAGAACCCTGATTATCGCCACCAGCATCTCTTTTGGGCCTCCCTGCCTGCGGGGTTCGTTCGACGTGGAGGTTTTTAGTGGGTTTTAACATGCGAATAAATTGCAGTGATATGAACCATCTTCCGGATTGGATTATGAGATGATCACTTTGCAGTAGCGTGTGCAATGTGCGTAACTCATTCAGGGTCTTTATATATTGTATGCGTAGCTCTTGGCTACACTCTGATTGCCCACATTTTGATGTGAATAAAAAAATAGTATATGTTCTGGGCTCTGTGGTATAGTAATATTTTCTATTATTCAATCATGACGGTTGACGTCAGTTCTGATGCTACGGAACCCACTCCGTAAACTATCCGCTTTGTTGGTGTCATTCCGCAAGGGAACTTGCTGTATAGGTAGCATTGAACTCTATAACATGAACCTTTGCAAAATCACGCATTACCATTGTCATTACTACCTCAAAGCAACAAATTCACACCAGTTTAGCTACCTTGATGGTTTCTGTATTATAGATGTTATCCACATGCATAAGTATATATATATGTATCTCCTTGCTCAGGCCCCTGGTCATAATCACGCCTAAAGTGAAGATGTATGACGCTCTGTCTCTTCTAGCGCCGCGGCCAAACATAACCGTCTTTTGGCCCGACTCTACTTTGTATGTGTGCACGCCAACGTCCCTCCCCGTTAGATGCCCGCCACAGACGCCGCATACTTTATCGCGGTCCCTTCATTTAAGCCTTCCGATGGATCTCGAATCCGCGGCATCATACGATCGATACCTTGACCTAGCCCAAAACGACGCCCTCGGACCAATTCGACGAATTGGCGCGCGATCGGTTATAAGACGCCGTCTTGTCATATCAAGCCGACACCAGACCCGATAACTACAAAGTATACGAGCGGGGAAAGCGACAGTATAACCCGATATCACGCCATATAATAACTCGGGGCCTGTGGCCCGAGGCGCTCATGTCACCGGACCACTCCAAACCGGCGGCTACCTCCGGACCGCAAGAACGTCTGGCACAGGAGACACAAAGCAGCATGATGCACCAGGAAACGGAGGGAAATGGCGAGACGGACCGAATCGAGCCCCATGTCGAGGACCAGAATAATATCCCCATGGGATCCCGTGAGGTCGTCCGACTGTTCCAGTGTCGCGTCTGTTCGTTGCCCTTGAAGGATGCTGTCACGCTGCCCTGCGGGAAGAGCCTCTGCAGGAAATGTCTGCCACAGACTCATCTGCGGTCCAGCATCACATATCCAGCGCTGCCAGACCGGCTTCAGGGCCTGCGATGCCCGTTTGAAGATTGTGGTCGGGTGCATGCTGCGGCGGATTGCAACATCGATGTCATCTTGAACAAGGTTGTTTCGCACGCAAAGTGTGAGGTGGAGCGCGGCAAGGTGGAGGCGCTGAAGAGTAATATCTCGACTCAGGTCGTGGTTTTGGATCCTTGGAAAGCGGCTGGTATGGCATCTCTGAAGGAGGACGAGAGCTCTCGGGGAGTTATCCGCGGCGACAAGCTGGTAGCAATATGGACTCTTGCGGAAGATGGCGATCTCGACATCGGAACTGAGTTATTGTATCGTGAGTTGCCCGCCAGTTGCTCGGAAAGTAGTACGGTTTTGTTGAAGGAGGAAACTAAAGGTCAAGGTGTGTTGGGCAAGATCCGACAGGAAGCGCGGAACGAAATGGACTGTCAGGTCTGTTATACCCTATTCTTTGAACCCCTGACAACAGGCTGTGGCCATACCTTCTGTCGGTCCTGTCTCCATCGAATCCTCGATCATTCTCGCTATTGTCCCATATGCCGCCGCAAGCTGGCCATCAATCCTCTCCTCGACCGGACGTCATGCCCGTCCAACCAGGCCATCACTAATATCATCGAGACGCTCTGGGGAGACGAGTTTGCGGCCCGGCAGGAAGCCCTTGCTGCAGAAGCTGCCAACAGCGAAGAACTAGACGTTCCGCTCTTCGTTTGCACACTGTCATTCCCTCATATGACAACGTTTCTCCATGTCTTTGAGCCGCGTTACCGTTTGATGATTCGGAGAGCACTAGAGGGTAATCGAACGTTTGGAATGGTCTTACCAAAGCGACCACAAACTCGTGACGCTGCGCACTTCCATGATGTTGGCACTCTTCTTCGAATAGCTGATGTCCAGTTCTACCCTGACGGACGCAGCCTCATCGAAACCATCGGGCTCTCTCGCTTCAGAGTCCTGCGGCATGGATCTTTGGATGGGTATATAGTATGTAGGACGGAGAGAATCGACGACATCAGTCTGGAGGAAGAGGAAGCCATGGAAGCTGCCGAAGTCAGACCTGAAGCCGGAGCCAGCGACCCAACCCCAAGCCATGATGGCAACAGCCAAGATGAAGACACTGGAGAGGGTAGTGCAACTGGCGTCAAGTCATCGTCCAGCCATCCTGAGCCTGATGGCCCTAATTTCACGTCTGTGGCAGACATGGAGCGCATGTCGACGCAAGACTTGATGCAGTTTGCAAAATCGTTCGTCACACGGATGCGCGAACAGAGCGCCCCTTGGCTGACGGAGCAAATGTTCCGCGCCTACGGCGAGTGCCCGGACGACCCGGCTGTTTTCCCGTGGTGGTTTGCCAGCATTCTGCCCGTGAAGGATCTCGAAAAGTACAGACTGCTGGAGACATCAAGCGTGCGAGAGAGACTCAAGATCTGCTGCTCGTGGATTGCGGAATGGAACAGTAGTCGATGGTAAGCTTTTCCTTTGACCCCACGTGTTCCTTTTAGTTTCATGACGCTTGTGCGTAAGCTTTATCAGTGCTTTAATGCCTTGCGAGATCAGAGGTCTGATATGTTGACTTTATTGACAGGTACCCAGGTCCTGCACGATTCTTTGAGTAGATCTCGAGCCATTGTTTTTTCCCTGCGTTTTCCTCCTATCTGGTATGGGATTACTTCTCTTTCTTTGCATATCGGGCGGAACTAGGCGATTATGGTTATCTTGACGGATCAGAAATACAGTTATGAGACCATGAGATGTGTGTTTGCATTTATCATAGCATTTGCACGGACACATATCACACATATTTATATACATATTTAGGGCCATATGGTTATTATTAGCTGAAAGGGAGGCAATTCGAAAGACGAGATCATTCTCGATGGTGCTGCTCGGTCAAATACACTTTTATCTTGCAGTGGCGTACATCATGTTGGTCCTGAATCCGAGTAACATCAAACCTACTGGGGCTAGCTGCAGTGACGGCTTCACCAATGTCGACCAGACATTATATAGGTGAAAAGCTAGCGACTCAACAAGACTCTAGGGCCTTGAAGAATAAATAGGCCCACGAACCCCCCCTCTACTCTCCTGTCCCATTCTCTATTCTCATTATTATCTGGACCTCTGAATCGGGTTTACACCATCAACACACAACTGCCTGATATACACCATTCACCAGCAACTGTGAGGAGCCTGAACATCCTTGCTTCTCACCTCTCGTTAGACACAAACACTGCCACAGAGATTCCAACCTGGATATATCTTGGCCTGTCAAAATCCCCCCGCGAATGTGGCATCTTCACTCTGTTCAACTGCGCGCTCCATCAGATGAAGAAAGCAAGCAGATACTAGGAGAAGTCTGGGATACACTTCGCAGACCGAGAGTCAGGGGTCACACCGATAAGAGGATACTCCGCCAGGCGCTTTCCACTGTATTCTTAAGAGTACTGGGTGAGAACCGTCATCTAATCAACGACTTGCCCTTGGTCTCCGACCATACTCGGAGCCGAATGAGGCGGAAGGAAGGCGCCAGAACTTCCCGCGCTGAAGAACGTAGGCCTGGATGCGGGTACAAGAATATGAATAGGCCCACAAGAATATATCTTGCTGGAGATACAGTCAAGTTGGTAATGGAGTGCGTTTGGCACCCGGCTCAACCGTGGGACGCCGTGTTCCACCCTACACCCAAGCTACCAGACCTTGTATCTCAAAGCTATATGTATTACGTCCTTTGCAGGCTCGAGCAGCAGAGGTATCAACGGTGCAGAGCCGATAAAGTGGTGAACCCGCGTATGCTGATCGAGCCCGTCAAACGTCTGGCGTGGCAGGACCGTCATATGGAGAGGCATGTCATTAACCGGCTAAAGACGCTTGCTACCCGATTTGAGCGGGAAAAGGTCCGTGTCGATAATTATTGGCAGCTATAAAGAATAAGAGGGCCCGAAAGAGGTGGAATTTGGATGTGAGGAGCAGGGTATCGCAGCTGGTGATCATGGGCGACATATATTGGAGTGAATCTGAGAGGGTTTATTGTGTAATTGATATGCGCCTGGAAATAGAAATGTGTCGGAGGAAAAAGGATACGAGTTGTTTGTTTGCTTGATGAGACTTGCGTGGACACAGGTTACACGAATGGCATATGCACAATATGTTTCACTTTCAATGATGTAATAGTGTTAAATATGCATCGAATGCAATGTAATTCGTTTGATGCTGCCTTCTCGAAGATGGATGTCATTCTAATACCGCCGCCATGCATTTCATGTTGACGTCTAACTCCAATAACATCAAACCGCACCAGGTGCTGTGGTAGGATCCCGATGACCTGACAAACAGAACTACTTTCACTAATACCGTCCAGCAACGAATCCTCCACCTTATCTTTCAGGTGAAATGCCACGGAACATCGTTTCTGTCGAGTATCTCGGGGACCAGAGACTGAGTCTCTATTCATTGACCTTTTGCTTCGAGATTTACCAGCCGCTCGAGTTCCTGTTATGTATACTCCCTCTTCCTTTCGTGGGTATAAAAGGATACTTGAGATGCTGTTTTTGACTCTTCTTCCCTCTACTCTCGTCAACAACAGCTGTGGTTTGCAGGTCACGCAATTCGAAGTCGTGATCATCCCTCACCAGTATATAACTCTCACGGCTAGTGGTCCTGAGGGCTGGGCGATCCCTCCATCCCCCTACCTTGCGCATTACGAATGTCCTTCATGATCACATCCGGGTATCCTTTTATACCCAAAGTTCGCCCTAAAGCATGGCCACGACAAAAGACTCCCAAATATCTCCACAAGCCATCAAAGAATGGAAACGAGATGTTTGCACGACTTCCCGCCGAGGTATATTATGGTTTCGTCAGTATAGGGTGCCAATTAACTGAGATAAACAGATCCGTTCCATAATCTGGGAGTATCTTCTGGTGGACGATAGTGATCTTTGTCCACACTACCTAGGCCCATATTTGACAGGGTTGTCTCATTCCGGGAGAACCCTTAGTGCAGCCACACGAACATGCCGCTTATTCTGGTATGATCAAACTGTTCACCCAATATTCTTCAAGGTAAGTCAACGCCTTCGCAACGGAATCGAAAGTGAAATAGTCTTGCTTATCCCTCTAGTTGAATACATTTAGGTTCAAGAACGAACTTCAATGTAACAAGTATATCACGAGCATTACCCCTGATAATCGACAAGCTATCCAACGGATCTCAATCTGGAAAGGAAGCCCTGGCGGGAAAACATACGCCAGTCGATCAACCCATTTCGCCGCAATTATATCTTGCTGCACCAACCTCCAAGTCCTCGTGCACCGCAATGTTCGTGTCAAGGCGAAATCTTGCCTTGATTGGGCAGCTATGCTCTCCAAATTCATGAGACACATCATCCGTGTCCTACCTTCTCTGCAGGAAGTCGAATTCGTCGGTGGCATGGAGGACAAGCATCACTTTACATGCAGCATGACCACCAAGAAGCTGGATTTCTCGTGGAATAATCCGCCCCCCCTTGACCAGTCTTACTCTGATCGACGTATCCCATCAGACCAAGAAGGCAGAGAGAAATTGGTAGATGTGTGGGATATTCTTTGCAAAAAAACGTTCGAACCCGAGTACAAGCGGCATATCGATGAGCGACGCCTGGGAAATGCATTCCGGTCAACACGACTTACAACCTATGGCGAGGATCTTTTACCAAGGCCCCATAACCAGCATAACCTTCGAAAAAGTGGCCCAAGACGCCGCAATAAAGCTGTCCGGAGGCGTACGGGTAAGTACCAACGATGGTAGGTTCAATAAGATGGGAACCAAGTAAGAGCAAAGGAGCATATTGGTCGATTGGGTAGGTCATTGAGGATAGATCATTTTGGGATATATGGAAATACGAATTCATGGTTGGGTGAAAGGTTTCGTTCAGTATGTAATGTTTGTAAGAGACCGAAGGTCACCTATAATGAAATGACCCGGATATGCTCACTAAGAAAATCAGCAATCACTCATGTATCTCCTTTGCATATAAAACTAGATAAGTCACGATGGTTAGTATAGTTACTTAGGGAGTCATGAACAATTATATTTACCTGAGCACCCCATTGTAAAGAATCATGACAAATATACCCTGCTCAGTATTCCTCCCTGGCTTCTCTGCCAATATAAACACACGAATCTTGGTTTATCCCTTGGGAATCAACCTGGATCATCAGACTGATGCTTTCTGATCACGTGGGATTGTTATTCCATTCCGGCGATGTCTCATCCATCATGTTACAAGGTCGTCTCTGAGATGGCCCTGGCCTGTTTCATTGTTCTTTCATCTTGTGTTGTAAGAGGAGTTTTACGGCGCACAATGTGCAATGAGTGGATAGGACCCGACCGATCTATTGATGGAAATGGTATTATGACTAGTCTCGTGGTTGGACATTGTTGGACCGGAAACTGTAGATTGTTGACTGAAAGTAAAATCTCATCGAGAAAATGTAAATGTCTCCACCTCCACTACAACGGATCTGGATCTGATCTGGTCTTTCCAATGCTATGTGTTTGACCTACTTACGCTACAGCTAATAATGATATCGTAGAGCCTCTCTATATGACCTAGAGATCTGACATGGGGTTAGTCAAATCGATATTGCCCTCGATATCAAAGAACCCTGCTATTAAGAGCCTTTAGACCTAACAATCAACAGCGTCAACAGTAACGTCGGCAAACTTCTCCTTGATTAATTTGACATTTTCCTTTGAAGTCCTTGAATATAACTTTATTAGATATAAAATATTTCTTGTGTATAGATGAATATAAAAATAGCAGATACTTACCTGAAGCTGAAAATAGGAATACTCGATCCAGTGCTGGGCACAGGATGAGATAAAAGGTTCTCGATAAAACTATGGAGCAAAAAAGTTAATAATAGGCATTAAATATATCATCATCTTGTTTCAATTTCGTCTTACACTTCAAGCTCATTGATATCCGTGATTTCGGTAGGGGTGACTGTCACTAGTTGCTGCATTATCATGCCTTGTTAGTGACCGAGGGGGTTTTTGGAGGTGCGAGGTAGGATAGTGGTTAAAACTAACAAGACCCATTTTGAGAACGCTTAAAATGAGGAAAATATAGGGCTGGTAGTAGAGGTAGTAGAGGCAGCAGAGGTAGATTTTGAATGTTTACGGAAGTAATAAAGGACGATTTAAATACACCACGAGAGATGCGACCCATTTATAAGTAACAATCCATTAACCACCCCCAATCAAATATTACGTTTATCTAGAAAACATCAGGAGAATGAGGGGTTAGCAGTAATGCAGAATGAGGGGTATAGAAAGAGAAAGAGGGGTATAGAAAGAGGGGTACACAATCACGCACATCTTCCCCCTCTAATTATACAAGGATATAACGTTGCATACCACAAGGATCACAAACTATTAATTGTGTACAGTGTACAGGACCTATGTCCCGATGTTTAATGAGCCGATAAGCATCGCTTTCTATACAAAATGTATGATGTAAAGTCTTGTAACAAACTAACGTTTGTGATCCTTGTGGTATACAGAGTACTCCGTAGATAATATAGGATAAACTAAAATATACTCTAATTACTCCACTGTTCTACCGCTGCCATAGCGCCATTTCCAAGTACTAAAAGCAAGGCTATACTAGTCAGCGGATCAGGATGGTCGGCCCTGAGCTTCGTCTCGCTCATCTCCATCGCCTGCACAAATAGCTCCTCGGCCTTTAGCCCTGCTCCCTGTACATCTAAGCTAGGCTGTCCATAAGTTAACTCTTGCTTAGCGTGTCGGGATGGTCCGCCCCGAGCTATCCGTTCAATAAACTACTCCTTGAACATTTCCTCTCTTCCTTGTCGATGGCTGCACAAGCCCGTGCATCTCGAATATATCCCCCTTCTCATTCATTATAATGAGACAGTAGTCCCTCAGTATACTACATAGTCGTTAAATACATCGTCTGTGTCGTCCGTATTATAGTCGCTACTATTGATAAATTGGGGCCCTATGGAGAACAAACACATATATATATGGGGGATGAGACGATGTGATATATCTCCAGTTGCACGTGTAAAGATAAAAAAAAAAGCAAAAGGGACCTTTGTGGCTGCGGAGCGAAATCCCCCAAGACACCTGGTTTTACCAAGGGAAGTTCAAGGCAACTGATCCGTCACCACAGTTATAACTAACCTGGCCATCGTTGCTTTGTAAGCCTCCAGAGATGATTTGATTGCCATTTGGATCATGGTAGCGATGAAGAAACCACTGCAGCCCCCCGCATTGACCCGCGTGACTCTACAGGGGATATAGACACCGACTTGAGTCACGGTTTATGTACGTAGGAGTAAATCGCTTAGGTGACAGTGCTGAAATAATCGGCAATTTTGACTGCGTTGGTGTTTGAATCCCCCCGGCCAGCCGAAGTTCAGTATAATAAAGTCGCATGAAAATGATGAAGCGCTGGCGGAGTGTCTTAGCAAGTTGTTTACCTCTTAGGCTGGGAGACCAAGCGCTTGCGGGATGTGAAAATGACACATATCCTCCCACCTCTGCTTGCATAATAGCTACCTGCTCGACTCTGCGAATCCGCCCATCATGTGGCCACCGGGCTTCATATGTCAAGATCCTTATGAAAGAAGGAAGTGGCTTGCATATGTGTGGTCCTTTGAGGCATTTGTTGGTCCTATATTTTGGTTTGGATAACCCCGAAGCTAGAGCGGGAATAGCAAGAAATGACCCATACGAGGGAATAGTGGTCAGGGAGGAAAAGCTCTCGGAAAAACACGAGATAGGCTCCACACAAGCAATACACAGATCGATCAGCAATTCTTGCCGGTCCCCATTGTGTTGCACACGCGTCCTTCGCGCATCGAACAGGTGTCAGTGGTTTATGATGCAAACTTACTCATATACGCAAGTGAGTCAATCCTTAGAGTTCATGTCCAAATTTGACTACAACTGGGGGAGTATACGGGGCGATTCCGCGGTTCCAGTGATTGTTGGCCTTATCATTGCCCCTGGCCCATCTAGCCGTGTCTTGGAGTGTTGTTGGTCAGCATCGGGTGGCTGATCAGTGAACCATGCGATTTTCTGCAACTTCCGAGGGCCTGGGGGCGCTGGGGGTGACAAAAGAGAAGAAAAGAGCCACGTTTGCTCACACCCGCATAAAAGAAATACAGCCGTTGAAGATTTTCTCAATGCTATTATCTTCTTTTTCTTCTTTCTACACCATGAGCCGCGGCTCAATCTTTTCGGACGACCAGCGTGAGAGTGTACCAGAAACGGTTGCTGAACACCATTCCAACCCGGATTGGGCAGACCCTGCCACTGTTAGACACGCCGATGGCCGGACGTTACGGAAGTCGTGCGACAGATGCCACCAACAAAAGCTCCGATGTGTCAGAGAAGAAGCCTCGTTGACCCGATGCATGCGCTGCCAAAGGGCTGGACTCGAGTGCGTGTACAGTGTGAGATCTAGCAAACAGTCAAACAAGAACAGTAATGACACCTGGGAGAACAGGCGCACCCAGCCTGTGACTCCAACATCGCATCCATTAAGCGAGTTCGAGACGGGGCTTGACCCCGAGTTATCATATCTCAACGAAGTTTTCCTGAGTGTTCCCTTGTCTTGGGTTACTGGCGAGGCTGTGTCACTTGCTAGCTATGCTTTGCCGGCATTTCAGAGTGCTGGCAGTTCTGAGGGGACCTCCCCGCCGTCCTCAAACAGCTCAACTGAAGCTGATGTTGGACTTACAGGCGGGCCATCTGACCTATCTGGGCGCCTTGCTAACGTATGCCAGGCATTGGAAGCTACTTTCAGAAAGGTTATAAGGGATCATACTAACCAGAACAACCGAGATTGTATGACGATACCAAACTCTCAGCAGTTCGAAAGGCCGAGACAGCTGACTAGTTGCACTTAGATCCTATCGGCGAAGACTTTAGTGCTTTTGACGGCCTGTTGAGAGTGCTGGCGCTCGACGATATGGTAGCAATATGTACATCGCGAGCGCCCCAAAGTCCACTCGATGAGTATCTGCGGAGCAAACAAGCATCAGTAGCGGCGCAGTGCTATGTTCTGTGTATAAAGCTTATGGCTTTTCTATCGGAACAGATGCTCCAGAGCCTCTTGGCATTGCCACTACCAACAAGACGTTCTGGTTCCGGGAATTCAAGCACTTCAGAGGCGACGCAAAACGCAAACGCTCTAAGAGCACAAGGTGGCACCTTTTCCAACACAACTCACATCCCTGAGAGCCTCAGACTAGGAGATCTATATTTTCCTCCAGACCCTTTTCTTCATGCACCCAATCCCAACATCGCAATACTCCAAATTAGCAGCAGGCTACTTGGCAGGATGGAACAATTTCTTAGGATACCTCCCGAGCTGGGAGGCGGGAGTTTATCGTCCGTGACTTCACCACTCAAACTTCAAGCCCTCGCTTCAGCCCCCTGGTCTAATTTCCCATCCTCAACCCTTAGCGCCGGGTTCCTCGAAAATATGCTTAGAATTGACAGGTACGCGTTCATCACCACCTCAGCACCCTTCGGCCCATACCGCTCCTTCTACAACTTTACCGTGATCAAAGGGTCCTAGCTAGGATCATCGCTCATTTCCAACGTGATATCATAAGGTGATCTGGCACGAGGCGTGCGCGAATCCATAATCTTCGCTTCCCCAATGTTTCCGCTTTCCGCCTGGCCCTGTTTATAGTCGAAAAACCGCCTGGAATAGCGGTGCCTGAGAGTGCGGGTCCTCAGCGGAGGGGGCACATAGGCCGAGCCGCTCGAGGATAGCCCCGTATGGCACCGCGGTGTGCAGGAATGCGTTGCGCAGTTGCTCCTTAGCGGCCATGAGAACCTCGTTGAAGATTTTGTCTGAGGCGTAGTCTAGACGTACGGGCAAGAGGTTGGCGAAGAAGCCCATAGTAGCCTGGTCTGTGAGCATGGGCCGGTTGGTGTCGGCGATGCATTTGCAGCACTGTATGCTGCTTGTCCAGGATTTCCAGACACCATGACAAAGGATGAAAACGTGACGAAGAAGTCGAGCGGGTTAGCAGGGTCCGGCAGACGCTCGTTTAGTAGACGAGCACCTGTCACCTTGGGCACAAGCACCATTTCCAGCATTGAGAGGTCCATGTTCTTGAACATGACATCCTGAAGCACAAGGGGTCCAAAGGCCACACCTGCAATTGGTGGCATAGAGGCACGGACTTGAGCGAGACCTTCGTCGACCGAGGCCGCCCACAATGGTCTCAACCAGGAAGTCAGACTTCAGATTTTCAGCTTTGTCCACATCCAACACCTGTATTTGAATGTCCGGATATTCCATACGGAGAGTACGAAGGAGACCAATCGTCATGACTTGCTGTGGATTCTCAACCCAGGCATCTTCCGTCACCCGCAAGACATGGTTTGCGACGTTGAAGATGGTTTGCAAGGCATCAAGTTGTTGATCGTCAAATCCAGAAAAGGTATGCTGATTAAGTTCAGAGAGCACAATAAATGTAGACCCTGGCTGGTAGTCAAAGTCAATGATCTCTCGGATGCTAGGGACGGTCTCCCATTTGCGCGCTGGTAGGATGCCCGTGAGCTTGTCCAAGAGCACAGCCGTCTTTGTTGAGGAACCCCCAATGACAACTAGTGGCGCGTATGACTCTTTGATGGGGGCAGTCAGTGGCGAGTCTAGCCTTTGAACTAGGTCGTTGACAGCATGAGTAGAGAACACGCCGTTCGGGAAGACCCTGCTATCCGGATCAAGAGTGCGGCTATCAACACCCGAAAACCCGGTCTTCTTCACCACTTCGTCCCATTTATCATAAGAGAATAATTTGGTAAATAGTTGAATAAATAATAGTTTCAGTGAGTTTTAAATGTTTAGATATAAGTTAAATATAGCTACAAACGCATTCTATACCTCAGTTAAACGAATAAAATAATTCGATTATGAGTGATAGGTTGCTATTTTGTAACAGGAGTATCTGATATGCGGGTAGAGGCAATAAGGTATGACAAGGCGCGTAACTATTGATCGGATTTCCTTTGGTAGAAAAACTGTAGTGCCAGTAGATACCTATACTCACACCCCTTGTCTGTTTTGTAATGCCTTGGACCCAATTGACGAGCCAATGAGGAACGCAAAATGGCTCAATCCATCTTACTTTTCCTCAATTATTCGCTAAGATTTCCGACAACCTCAGGATATGCTTCACCACCTCCGCCACCTCATCTTTCTTCGTTGGTAAGTGATGACCGGCCTCTGTTTGAATGACAGTAGCGAGGTTAGGCCGGTAGTGATTTCTCACTAGCTTTCGTGCGCGTCCAAGACAAAAGTCTCGTGTATGTGAAACGTCGGAACGTTAACGTGAGCTCTGCTCGTGCCATAAGCCTGGGCCCTGGCGTTTAGCCACAAGGAAGCCTCGTTAGGAAAGAAGCAGTAGCTCATTGCAGCAAGCAGTAGCCGTAGCAGCCAGAGCACCAGGCCTTACTGTTGCTGCCAGAGCATCACTGAAAGGGCGAGCGCACCCTCGGAGAACCCAATCGCGCCAATGATCTTTGCATCAGGATTACTGTTGGTCGCTTTCCACCGATCCACCGTCTCCTTGACAGAGGCGCCGATTCTCTCCATGCTGTCCTCGATAGTTGTGCTGTCGCCACCAAACCAACAGTAATATGGCTCTTGATCGCTGAACATGGGCAGAACACCAGGTCCTGCAGCGCATTCCATCGGTCCATCAAGGAAAATGAACTCAAACGTATCCCCTAGCAGAAAGCAAATCCTCGCCATCTGGACGTTGAAGATGACTCCTTTCGAGCCAGTGCCATGAAAGCAAAGAAGGGCTTTAGAAGGTCTACTAGACATTCTGATTCGATTGTTAGTACGTAACTGACAATGAGGCATGATGCGTGACTAACGTTGCTGTGTTGAAGCGGACTCTATTATCTATAGTTCAGGGTTGATGAAACTTTCTATGCCATTATAATAGTTGCAAGAAACCAGAGAAGGCCTGCAACAGCGCAGGATAGAAACAAGACGCCAAGCATCTTTCGATCTGAAGAGATAGGTAGTAGCAGAAATAGTGTACTGAAGGTCCTCCTACTGATGTCGTTGCAGCTGCAGTGTCACAGCTATATACGGTAGGGTTAAACGGTAGGCTCCGTTACATGTACGGAGTACGGAGTACCTACCTAGGTATATCAGTGAAACGCCGAAAACGCCGATGTTCGGTTATATGCCTCCGGCCCGACACAGATGCGGCGGCTCTTCCAGGCCCCAGCAGGATGCACCTGTGTCAACAACTCCTTGTTCTCAACTTTTATTCTCTCATGCTTCCAGATCAATCAATCAATTTCTTTTTCCATTCCTTGTCTTTCACGCCACAATGGTCACCTCTCCCACTGTTTTGGCCCAGGCTGCCATCCAGAAGAAGCCCTAGGGTCTTGACCTCTACTCCCGGTTCGCTTTTGCTGGTGCCGTCAGCTGTTCTGCCACTCACGGTGCCCTCACTCCAGTCGATGTGTATGGTGTCCATCAGATTCAGCTCCACTATCGAGTCTTCGCGACTTACTGACACTCCCACAGCGTCAAGACCAGGATCCAGCTCGACCCCGTCACCTACAACCGTGGTATGATTGGCGGTTTCCGTCAAGTCATCCAAAAAGAGGGCGCCGGTGCTCTTTTAACTGGCGTCGGCCCAACATTTGCTGGTTACTTCATTCAGGGAGCCTTTAAATTCGGCGGTTATGAGTTTTTTAAGCAGCAATCCATCAATATTCTCGGTCTAGAAAAGGCCCGCCAGAACCGTGCTGCCGTTTATTCTGTCTCTGCCGCCTCTGCTGAGTTCTTCGCCTCCATTGCTCTTTGCCCTCTCGAGGCTACTCGTATTCGTCTCGTCTCTCAGCCCGGCTTTGCCAACGGTCTGATTGGTGGTTTCGGCAAGATTCTCAAGCACGAGGGTATTGGTGCTTTCTATCGTGGTTTCGGTCCTATCCTCTTCAAGCAGTACGTTAATCTTGATAGAAAGCTTCATGACGCAAAAAGAAAAACTGACATGAACATACAGGGTTCCCTATACAGTGACCAAGTTTGTTATTTACGAAAAGGTTGCCGAAGCTATTTTCGCTCTCCTTGACAAGTCCAAGCTGTCGGATAGTGCCCAGACCGGTGTCAACTTGGGATCTGGTCTCATTGCTGGTTTCGCTGCTGCCATCATCTCTCAACCCGCTGATACTATGCTGTCAAAGATCAATAAGACCAAGGGTCTGCCTGGTGAGAGCACCCTCTCCCGTCTCGTCAAGATTGCTAGTGAGCTTGGCATACGTGGTTCCTACGCTGGTCTTCCTACTCGTCTGTTCATGGTTGGCGGTCTTACCGCTGGTCAATTCGCCATCTACGGCGACATCAAGAAGGCTCTTGGTAAGTTTGCTTACTTTCTTGGCTCTGATTAAGCTGACTTTATCCCCCCAGGGGCCACCAACGGCGTTGAGATCTCCAAGTAAACGACCCGTCACGAATATCCCAAAACCTCGCGTAATTTAGACAGGAAGAAATAAAATGTTTTGGTATAGAACAGATTATCGTATAATACTAGATCTCCTAGTTAATTAAACAAAGTAATCACTTTAACAGAGTAGATGGATGTCTTGGGCCAAGAATCTGCTGCCGAGCTTCGGCACAGTTCTTCATCAACGCCATAGCATCTGCATATCGACCTTGGGTTTTCCAAGTAATAGCAAGATTGCTCATGCCAATCAATGTATTGTCTCCATTACCTGCACCTCTAGCTTCTCGGCCTCTTCCCGTCGGCCCTGGTCCCCATGCGTCGATGTCCAAGCGTATGTCAGGAATATCTTCCTGTGTGACATTAAATGGCTAGAGTCCCATTGCTGAGCGTGCTGGGCGTTCTGTTCTGGCCGTATTTTTTGGGAGTGGCTGGTCTGAAAGCCTCTGATTGATCGTCGTTATGTGTCCAAATGGTTTCTTGATCCGAGGGAGAAAAAGTCTCGGCCTGCCCGGTTGTCTTATCCCCGGGCGCTTCCGATAGATCGCCTGCTTCTTAATCCGCCAGGGGATTTAAACTGTTATTTCCCGTCATCTATCGCATTTATAATTATATTAATAACTATACTAAGAATTGCGTTTAAAACGCTCCTTTATAAATACAATAAAACCTATTTACTAAAGTTTTATCTGGCGCTTTTTAGTAACAAGGCTATTGCCAGCCAATATCATCATTTTAGGCTTACCACTACCAGTAAGCGGTACCTCTGAAGGCACCCCGGCGTCTCCAAACCAAAACAGATACCTTGGTATTTTATGAGCGCCAAGTTGTTCCCTAACCCATGCACTTACCTCCCTGGAAGACGGCCGCTTAGTCGTTTGAGACTTCAGAAATGCACAAGGGACCTCGCCATAGCGTTGATCCGCCAAACCCACCACTATAGCCAATGAGATCGAGGGATATTCCTGAAGTCGCTCCTCAACTTCTTTGGGATAAATGTTCTCTCCGCCTATGTTTATTCTTAGTTGTGCAGCAAGTTTGGTCCAGTCTACTGAACTTGCCACGTATTATGATATCTTTCAACCGCCCTGTAATTGAGCAATAGCCATCGGCGTCAAAGCATGCCTCATCTCCAGTATGAAGCCATAAGACACCGGCATCGTCTCTGACCATCACTTCATTAGTTCTTTCTGAATTATTCCAGTACCCAGCTTGAAGCTGATACCCGGTAATGCAAAGTTCTCCTTAATACCCGATGGGAACTATTCTGCCATTTTTGTCTATAATTTTGGCACAAGAATGTGGCATTACTTTCCCCACTATACTAAGTCGCTTTTCCATAGGATCATCTGTGAAAGAGTTGAAACAGGTTGGAGATGCCTCGGTCAAACCATAAACTAGACGTAAACTCGAACATGCCGAACTGCGCAATGGCTCGCTTCGCTAATAGCTGAGTCACAGGAGCTCCAGCAATAATTCCTTTCCGAAGACTGATTGTCGTACGGTCAAGGCTTTTTGCCTCAAACAACTCCAAAAGACTGTCAATCATGGTGGGGACACCATGCAGGGCTGTGCATTTCTCTTCCTGAACAGCGAGGAGCACTGAATGCGGCTCGAAAGTTTCAGACGGGTACACGATTTTAGCACCTTGAGCCACGGTTCCCAATAGGCCCAAGACGAGACCGAAGCAATGGAACAATGGTGGCGCGCAGCATAGAATATCGTCAGGCTTCAAGCCCATCCGATCTCCGACAAACCGAGCGTTATTCACAAGATTGCTGAAATGAACTTAGTAATGGCATAAACACCACCAGAGAAACAACTCACTGGTGTGAAAGCGTGGCTGCTTTAGGTTCACCTGTTGATCCACTTGTGAACTGCAAATTACACGCCATGTATGGGCCTACTTGTACCTCCCGCCGACGTAGCTCCTCAGCATCGCCTTGAAGAGACATCAAGTCTTGATAGGTCTCATATCTATCGCAAATCCTTTCGAGTAGGTAGATTTTCAACTTTGATGCATCCCGTGATAGCTGATTCAACAGTGGTTTCCCCATCGGAGTGGATGTGAACAAAATTTTGCATCTTATGTTAGAAATTAGACATGGTGGAAAAGGGCAACGGAAATAAATGAAACCTACCAGAGAATTGCAGGGCACGCCTTGCCTCCAAGGGAGTGAACATGTTATTCAGAGTCACTAAGATTGCCCCAATTCTAGTGACTGCGAAGAAAACAGCAGCGTACTGTTCACAGTTGCCTGATAAGATGGCGACTCTATCACCAATTTTCGTGCCTCGTAATAACAGAGCTCGGGCAATTGAGGAACTTTGTTGGTTTAGATCGTTGTAGCTCCATCTTGCCGCTGTCCAAGATATCACGAGGTACTCCTTCGAGCCATACTGAGTGCATTGGGAGTCCAAAAATTGCCCTAGAGTAGATTTGCTGAGGGGGGGGATGTGAAGGACCATCAACAAGAGATAAATTGCTCTCTGCGGCAAGCCTATTCATCTTGGAAGAGTGGAACAATAAATTTTACCTGGGCACAGGGTGGGAGGGCCAAAATTCCTTAGATGTGACGCTGACAATCGGGCTTTTATGTCCAGCCTCGCTCATATGCATTTTGTGTCCTGTGGAAGTAAATCGAAGATTCTCACAGGAATGGCAAGCTGTCAATCGCAGTAACGGATATTTCCACATCACGGCGCATTCCTTCATTCCAACGAACATTCCGTCATTCCTAACTAGCTTGTAACAACAGTTGATATCATGACAGCTAAATTACCTATTTGAAAGACCCAGATAGCTAGCAGGTTCTGTGTATTTAAGCAGCAGGGTTTCCCACCTAACTTGGGATCAGCAAGAGGATCGAATTCTATTATTTTATGCACCTACAAATGAGCCCTGCCCTTCCATGCCGTAATACAAAGTGGAATTTCTTCCTTTGCAGACTTTTATTAATACGAGCACGCTATGATACCGTTGTAAGATACGGAGTAGTATTACTTCTGTAATATTTTAGCTAGCTCTTAACAATATAAGCCGGGCCGACGGAGGCAAGGCCACTTCGCAGAATGCAGAATGGTCAGGCCCTTCCTTCCAGACATCCCCCCAGGAGAGACCCCCCTCTCCTACCTACTCGGACCTACAGGAAGCAAAGCCTTCCAGAAACTAGTGGAGGAAGCGGACCCTTATGGTCCTCCCCCGGCGGAAACAGATTGACACCACCCAGACTGACCCTCTTTCCTTTGTAAATTGAAACTCAGCGAACAGCGGCGCAAGCCGCCGGCTCCTGACGTCCTATTGCCCATAAGGGATTTGTGTAACTAGCTTACTTAGTGGACGTAAATAATAAAACAAACAAACAAAACATAAGCCGGGCCGACTAACTATAAGCCCCTCGGCACTTCAACTATATAAGCTAGGCCTTATAGTTAGTCGGCCCGGCTTATATCGTTAAATTGCCTAGGTGTGATACATAAGGCGTAATTGCTCGATGGCAATTACGGCGTCGTTTTTGCACGACACTAGGGCCTTATATTTAGCCGGCCCGGCTTATATTATTAACCTGCCAAGGAATATTATCACACCCCCAATAATCAAGTAAGTGTCTGCAATTATATTGCCGCTGTAACTATGTTTTATAAAGTCTACTATCACGTAACCTACTTCATCCTACTACGTGAATTTTCGAATAAGTAACTTGTCACGCTATATGGCGAGCTTCTGATGCCATTTCTGATTAATCTGCAAGAACCTTGACGTTAGACTTGTATGAAGCTGATTAGGGAATGAGTCCCCCTTGGCTGTGGTCCCGTATGATATCAACAACAGCTATATTCTACATCCAGTAGTCTCTAGAAACTCAATCTATACAAGGTCGAATCCCTCGATATTACTCATAAAATCAACTCCAAGACCCTAGAGATCTTCCATTGAAATGCACTCTTCTTCTCACCAATAATCTTAAAATGTGATGTTGACAGTAAGCTCTCCATGAGACTTGACGTCGTTATTATCTGGGAAGAAGACAGGTACACTTCCACAAGCCTGGCAGCCATGGTCTATGAGATCTTGATAAATCTTCTTAATGTGGTCACCTCTGATACCGCCGGTTCCCTGCAGAAATACACAGTATCGAGAACCAATTGGGCCGTCTCCGACACAGGCGAGATGTTCTCCATTGTTGTACGTAGTTGAGTCGCTGAGGCCGTTGATTGTTGCTTCCATTCGGTAAATAGGCTCTTGACCGATGTATTTGGAACAATCTGAGCTGCCTTTGCAGTTAATGCCGAGGGCAGAAACTGAAGCGCTCAAAGCAAAGATGGCAAGACTGAGCGTGTTGTGCATTGTATTGATTGCAATGAAATGGTTGCTTGATGTGTAGGATCTTGAAGGATGGTAATGGAGTCTTGGTTGCCAGTCTATCTCAACTTTGATTTGGGCATAATGTGATCTATATACCTGAGCCATAATGTAGGCTTAAGGTAGTCTCCCGAGTAAAGTGTGAATAACCCTAGACTCACATGTGCTGATGGTTCCGTGCTTCAAGATTATCCGAGTATTCCATTTTCGTCTCCAGTCTAATAATCCTCGTTTCATGAGGTCTAGAGTCAAGTGCTTATACTACCGGTAATAAAAATCCCGTCTTCTAGCTTATTTTACTCATATGGGAGTCCATAAGACCCATGAAACCCGTATACGTCCTACACTTAGAAAGATGTAGCTCACTCCGAGTCCGATATATCTCGGAATGGGAAAGGGGTAAGCCCGTGTGCATCTCGTAGTCGGGTAGCGGAATAGGAACAGAGTAGAGTAATGAGATAGCGTCAATAAGCCCGTTCTTTCAGCAGGGTTAGCATTATCATAAGTTGGCTTGGGTTGGGGAAGTTTTTTTTTCTCTTTATTTTCCTTTTTTATTATGCTTTTATTGCCAGCATACCTGCACAGCCAACACACTAATATTTGTCCCGTATCAGTCATGTCGATTTATGCCAGACGGCAGCTGGTTCGACTTCATAGCTAGAGTGAGTGTGAGAAAGTTCCGCGCCCTTTAGGTAGCTTATTCTTAAGAAAGGCCTTTGTTTTCCCCACTTCAATACTATTTCTCGCCCCGCTAGTCAGCACATAGAGTATAAGGGCGCAAGATATGAACTCACCCTTGCGCTAAAATACCTAAAATAGGGGCTCGGCGGCTACATCCTCGGGATAGCAGACTTTTGTCCGCATCTTCGGCATTTTGATAGCGGACTATAATCTCACATTGCCCGTAATCGTTTTAGGATGCAAGTTCTTGCCAGATTCTAGGGCGTAATGCAGGTCCTTCGCCAGGAGTGGAGTCTAACTACTTGGTAGTAGGAAGACATTGATGAAGAGCAAAGGGGTAGAGTCTTTCGGTGCGGGATGATTTTGCCAAAGTACAAAAGGGCCTTAGAATAATGCACCGGAATTTGACAGAACATTAACCCTTCTCACTTTGTCTGGTCTTAAATACCCTACTTCTCCAAAATGAAGACCAGTCCTACTGTTTTCTCTCTCCTGGCACTGGCCAGTGGGATCCAAGGACTTGGAATCAACTGCAGAGGAGTTCCTGCTTGCTCAGCTATGGTTGGCAACCAGCCTATTGCTAGAATGCAAGAAACTATCAACAGCTTACCCGATACAACGACTTACCACAACGGTCAACACTTAGCTTGCGTCTTCTCCATCGCAGGTATCCAGTACTGCACATTCCTACAAGGAACTGGTGGTATCACTGGTGCCTATATCAAGAAACTCTATCAGTATTTGGTAGATCACAATTGTCAAGCATGTGGCAGTGTCCCGGTGTTCTTCCCAGAAAACAATGACGTCAAATCTCACGGCGAATTGACAGTCAATATTGTGGACCAGTGAGCGGTGTAAGTTGCATTTACAAGCAAGATATGTTAATAACTGCTAAAAGGAGCAAAATGTTCAAGACTCAATACTGATTTAGTTTGGTTCTAGGTACATCTCATCAACAACGCACGCGTGAAAGTTATTATATTATTAGGTATCAACTGTACTAAATGCCGCACCCTAGTAAGGAATCACTGTATTCATGGAAGTAGCGGAGAGAATGGTTGCGTTTAGAATAAACTAAGCTTGCTGTATTTTTAGTAAAGTGAGTTTATAGCCCAATAATAAATTTCAGACCTGCTAGTGTTTTCTATTGTAAAATTGCGATAGTAAACTCTTTTATTTTGTTGGGAATAACTGACATGCCTAACATATATGCATCTCCTTTTTGTTGTTAGCGATAAAACATAAGCAAGTAGTTCTAGTTTAAGATATATTAGATATTAGTTTTCTTCTCTTTTTTACTCTTTAACCTTGCCCGTTGGTGGGGACTTCGTAAACCAACTAAAAGACGAAGTCCCCACCAACGGGTAGTTTATGTCACGCCCCCATGGTCAAGACCCCGAGTACGTACCCCGGAGGAACGATGGACCGACCGACCAATAAGGCAACGGATCACTTGAATCACGAAGGTAAGCCAAGGTGATCCAAAACCACCGTGAGCCATGAATGATGCAAGTACGCTCACTATACATCTCATTTGTATAGTACAGTTACTTAGACAGTTGTTAACAAATTGCATTCACCAGAACCGCCTGTTATATAGAATCGTGACCGTTACCCTGCTCAGCATTTATCCCCGACCTTTCTGTCAAATAAGCCCACGAACCTCGGTTTATCCCTTGAGAATCAACCCGGATCGTCATAGGGCGCAAGACTAACTACTTCGTATTAGGCTATATTATAAATTCAGGCAGAGTACGGAGTACGGAGTAAAGTATTTCCATCTTCAATTTGATGCCTAAGACGGAATAGCGACTTCTTTTATCCACTTCTCCACCTCAACGCCAAAGTCAACGTCGTTTACCTGTCTGTTTACGACCAACATAACCGACTGAATGGCTGACACTTTTGTCGGACCAAAAATCTACCAAAAATGTGAGCCCCCATTGTATGTGTAGATAATTAGCCTTACATGTTATGTGACACACTTGCGGCGGCTATAGCACTAGCTTATCGCAATGGTAGAGTCACGACTTGTATTGAGGAAGAACCTAGTCCTGGAACGGCAGGCCATTGTTCACAACTGGCTCCCTGTGACCCATGCCACTGGGTCCACTCTATCACTAGCCTGTGGTCGGGAGATGCCTATCACGATTTCCTTTGATGGAGGTACACAGTACGAAATTATACAGATTGGCGCTATGTTGACGATTCGAAAGATGGCGAGTCAAGAGGAAGTTATTTTCAGCCGTGACCATAAGATAGACACTGTGAACAACTGATCTCCTTTCGATGCGAGCGATATTCAAGACAATATTTCCCCGAACTCTGATAGTGACAAGTCTAGGCATACCACATTCCACAACGAAGCCCGCCGAGACCTGCTAGAAGCTTGCTAGGCCTTGTACCCTTGGTTTGTTCTTCCAACTAATAAGCGAGGTCCTATGTGACTGGGGACCCAGGCTATTTTGATTTGCTGGCCCTTCATTGTTCAGATATCTACGGAGTAGTTGGGCCCTGATCCTATTATCTATCTCACCATAGCCTTGGTCCCTTTGGATAACTGCTTGGCTGTCTGCAAAGATATAGGCTTTCTGTGGCTCTGGTGTATGCGACTTGGCCAGTGTTGCGTCGAGAACCTTTGAGAGAGCTGATATCTCTGCATCAGCCACTGCCACATACAGGCCGAGGTTTCAGGACCTTCGCTTTGTACGGAGTGCCTCTCTATGGCAGTAGGCTTGTCTAGGTCTAGGACCCTGTTAAGACCATCCTGAAGTCTGTGTAGTTGCACTTGAATCTCTGGAACCGTATCTTCAGGTGACAGTAGGGCTTAGCTATATTCGATGCAGATGTTTGGCGCCGATGTTACCTGCCTTACCAGGTTACCAGACAAGATACGTCATGCACCGATCACGGGATAGTTACGTAGCACTAAAACGTGTTATTAATTCCCCTTGCAGATGAGCGGGGACCCCACGCCAAGCTATCGTGACCCATCGATGTGGACATCTTCAGTTATAAGATGAGTTTTTATCAACCATTGCGCACAGAGTGTGCCATCACAGAATCCTACGTTACGCTGTTGCGAGGGTGTCACCACTCACCGTCATGCCGACTAAACGCACTCAACTTCTCAGACAAAACAAAAAAATCATGTTACCTGCCCGATGAGTTAGTTAGATACTATCTTGAGACTTCACGCACAATGGACGGGTGAACGGAAGAGAACGAGCAGTTCAAGCCATGTGTCCCATAAGTACACCCTCAGCGCCCAGTTTCAAAGGTAGTTAATAATTTCAAGACGACAGTTCAAGAAAGGCTCTATTCGCACCATTACAATCAAGTCATTCTTCTAGTATCAGTAACTCGGCCCAATCCCCAAGCATTTGTTTTGACCATGACACGTCTCCTCGAAGCCAGTCTCGTACTGCCCATTATAGTGTCAGCACTATTTGGCGCCGTCAGCGCTATTCCGACGTCCAGGCAAGCTGCCACTTGTGCAACCAAGGGAAAACCAGCGGGAAAGGTTCTTCAGGGATATTGGGAGAATTGGGACGGATCGATCAATGGTGTCCACCCCCCGTTCGGTTGGACCCCGATCCAGAATCCCCAGATCCGAGCGCATGGCTATAACGTGATCAATGCGGCCTTTCCCGTTATCCTTCCGGACGGCACGGCATTGTGGCAAGACGGCATGGACGTCAATGTTAAAGTTGCGACTCCGGCCGAGATGTGTGCGGCCAAAGCGGCCGGTGCCACCATCCTCATGTCTATCGGGGGTGCCACAGCAGCTATAGACCTCAGCTCTACCGCAGTTGCCAACAAGTTCATTTCGACCATCGTCCCGATCCTGAAGCAGTACAACTTTGACGGAATTGACATCGACATTGAGACCGGCTTGACCGGCAGCGGTAACATCAACACACTGTCCACGTCCCAGGCCAACTTGATCCGCATCATCGACGGCATCCTTGCGCAGATGCCCGCCAACTTTGGCTTGACCATGGCGCCCGAGACAGCATACGTGACAGGCGGTAGCGTAGTGTACGGATCCATCTGGGGTTCCTATCTGCCCATCATCAAGAAGTACGTCGACAACGGCCGGCTGTGGTGGCTAAACATGCAATATTACAATGGCGCCATGTACGGCTGCTCCGGCGACTCGTACTCGGCCGGTACCGTCCAGGGCTTTATCGCCCAAACCGACTGCTTGAATAAAGGGCTTGTCATCCAGGGCACCACGATCCGGGTCCCGTACAGCATGCAAGTCCCCGGTCTTCCCGCGCAGATTGGAGCTGGTGGTGGTTACATGTCCACTAGCCTGGTTGGCCAAGCTTTGAATAACTATAACGGCGCGCTCAAGGGCTTGATGACGTGGTCAATCAATTGGGATGGATCGAAAGGCTGGACCTTTGGCGACAATGTGAAGGCGCGGCTCGGGCTCTGAAGAGCAGTGGCACGAGAGAGTAAGCCCCAAAGCCAACGTCCCTCGTGACTCATGGTCGTGGAAAGATATCCAGATCCACTTGGGACGCGATTCTTCATCTTCGTTGTAAATATCAATCGCATTAGTAGTTTGTATATATGGTACAGGTAGTATGTACAAAGAATTATAAACAGAATATACCTTTATTTACTCGCGAAATTCACTATACGAAAGAAGAGTCTCAAGACATTGTATAGGACTATCTAGTCCTTATCTAGTAGTTACTAATAAAAGAAATAACTAGTCTATAAATAGTTAGCTATAACTAAAGTCGAATAAAAGCTTAAGAAAACGGTGGTGGCATTAATATTAAAAGTAATGATAATAACTTTAATAAAGATTTTCTTTTTTATTGTTAACTATAAATAATAAAAGTAAGTAATGGTATTAAGAGACTAGAAGCTTTAAAGCTTGTTTAATGTTATATAGGGCGGAATATATATATAGAAATAACTATAGTCTTAAAAGGTATAGAGCTTTAAGGACTAGTTAACTATTATTTATATACCTAACTATTAATTTTTAAGATACTACCTGTTTATTAATATTTATCTTTATTTTTAAATAACTGTTATTTATTTCTTTTTATTTTTCTTTAAAGTTATAGCCTTTTATTTATTTTATTTACTTTAAGGAAAGTCTTTAATATATTAATTACCTTGAATTTATAATTAAACTAAAAAAACTATTAAAATTAGAAATAATTTATAATGAAAAATACGTAATTTACTGTTAATAAAAAGGTGATATTTTAAATATAAAAACTTTTAAATAAATTTACTTTTTAAAATTATAAATTGAGTTTTATAAGTAATACTTTATTTAAAAAAAAGGGGTTTTTAAAGTTTTAAAACTAAAAGGTTTATAAATTATAATTCATTTATTATATATTATTAAGTTAAAAGAGTGTTATTAGAATAGTTAAAATAACATTTAAATTTAAACTCTTTAATATAAAGGAAAGTTTTAAATAAAAGTATAAACCTTTTTTATAATTATTAAAGAAGATTTCAATTATTTCTTAATAATATTTTTGATTAATTTATAAAATTATTTATATTATTTTATATTAAAAAATAATGTTTAGGACTAATAAATCTATTAGTTTTAGAAATAAAATTTATTTAATTAGTTATTGAAAGTAAACTTTATTAATAAGTTAAAAGTTGTAATTACAATACTTTAATTAAATATAATAAAGAAACCTTATAAATCCTTTACTTATATTTCATAATTAAATAAAGTCTTTCATTACTTTTATTAATTTAAAGTTAATAAAAGAAAATCTTGTTAAATAAACATTTTATTATAATAAATTTATAAATATAATTAATAATTGAAAAGTAAAAAAATAAGGAATTCTTTTATTATATTATAATTAATATTTTAAAAAGCTTTTATTTAAAATATTATAATTGTAAAAGGTTAATTTTTAATTATAGACTTTGTTACTTTAATTACTTTTAAGAATAATTAAATTAAGTTATAAAAGGAGCTTAAATAGTTCTTATATTAGTAATCAAAAATAATTAAACCTTAAATTAAATAGTATAGAAAATATAGTACTTTTTAATTTAAATAAACCTAGTTTATAAAAGAAATATTAAATAAATTATTTATTTTTAACTTTCTTTTATATCTTATAATCTTTTAAAAGATTATTTTATAATAAAACCTTTTATTATATTAATAAATTAAGTATATATTAATAACTTATAAAATAAGGAAATATGTTGATAAATCCTTATTAATAGGTTAATATTTGAAAACTAAATGCTTTATATAAATATTTGAAAACTACATTATAGAATATATAAATATAATAATATGTTAATTATATAAATACTTTCAAAATATCTATATTAAATAAAGTGATAAACTATAAATATATATTTATTTTTATACTTTAAATAAAATAATATATAAACATTACATTTATTTATTATTAATATTTAAAGTCTTTGTTAAATTTAATTTAAAGTATATATATTACTAAATAGTTATATATAGAAAGAAAATACAAAAAGATATTTAATTATTAAAAAGAATCTTTTAAATCTAATATTATAATTTTTAATAATATTCTAATTTATAATTATACTTTCAGAATTATATATAGTATATTTATTAAATCTTTAAAAGCTTATAAAATACAAAATTATATAGTAATATTACTAAATATACTCTTTATATAATTTTAATATTATTCTTTAAATATATTATTATATCTAATAAAATTACAATAAAATAATTATTCTAAATTACACTTAATTAAAAACAGCTTTAATGATACTAAGCCTAATACTATAATTCCCTATATCTCCTAAACCTACTAATATATATATATATATATATATAGTAGTATATATAAGCTTAAAGCCTATATATATATATATTACTACTTTATACATTAATATATATAGTAAAATAGTTCCCTTTTTTGTTTCTTTACTTTTAAACTTTAAATAAATAATTTTATACTACTTTATCATTAATTACTATAAAAGGCTATATTTATTATATTTTTAAAGTTTATTTCTATTTATTATATTTATTCCCTATATATATTAAAAGAATTAGATTTATTAATAGTAATAACTTTAACTTAAATAAAAAGTAAATTATTATTTTAAGTAATTAAATAATATAGTTGAGTATAGTGAAATAAATATTATTATATAAATGTTTAATATTAAAAGGAATGATATAAAGGAGGCACTGCATTTTTTATAAATTGATATATTATATTAAAGAAAGTAAAAATACTTTTTTAACCTTTTAAAGTTTTTAAAAAAGCAACGTAAATATATACTTTAAATATAATAAATATATAATAAAATAACTCTTAATTAATACTTTTATATTAATAATAAAGGTTTCTCACTTATTAATATCTACTTTAAAATTAAACCTTATTATATAATAAAGTTTTATTACTTTTTAAATAAATTAAAAGGTAAATATCATTTTTCAAACTATATAAAATACTTTAATTAAAGCCCTAAAAATTATAGTCTTTAAGTTTATATTAATAAAAAGCTTTAAATAATATAATAAAAAAAGAGTTAACTTTATTTTTTATTAAAGTTAAAATAAAAGCTTTTTAAAGTTATTAATATACACTTAATAGCTTAAAAAGTTTCTAACTTTATAGGTTAAAAGTATACTTTTATATAATTAAACTTAAAAGCTAATAAAAAAGTTTTATATAATATCTTAACTTTTTACCATTAATATAAAAATATTTTATTTTATTTTTCTTTTTTTGATTTATTATTATATATACTATATATATTTTACTTTACTTTTCTTTTTACTTATAATTTCAATTTTCTTTTCTTTTTTTTCTTCTCTATCCCTTTTAACCTCTCTCTTTATATAATTACCTTTTTTATAACTATTCTTTCCTTTTGCCTCTTTTTACTAGTTAATTTACTATATAATAATAATTGTCTTTTTTTAAATTTAGCCTATAACTATAAGTTTTTCTTTTCATTATAATAAATATTGCAGCTTTATAATTTTTCAATAGTAAATTCTTTACTATAACTTCCTATATAATATAATTATAGCCTAGTTTTAGAAAATAATAGTAATTTTATAGTATTAAAGAATCTTAATATAGTAAACCTATTTTTATTTATAGTTACTATTACTTCAATTATATATCTATTAAAATACTTTCCCTTTAAAATTACTATACCTTTATTTATAAAACGCTATAAAGCTATTAATACTTTAATTTAATAGGTTATTTTAATATAAATATTACTACTAGCTATTATTAAATTACTATAAATACTTTATTACATATTATTATTATTTTAACGTTTTAATTAAATAAAATATAAAGATAAAAGAAACTGCTTTAATATTATAATAATAAATATAAACTTTATATAAAAAGAACCTTATATTAATATAGTAAAGGTTAAGTTTAGTTAAAGCGCGAAAAGACAAAAACTTTATAGTAAATAAACAGGATTACCATTAAAGTTTAGGGTACTGAAACCTTTAAATTACTTTTAATTTAAGAAACTCTTTTAGTATTATTACTACTATATTATATATTTTTATTTTAATATATTTTGCTATTTTTAATAAGCAGTTCTTTATTAATTATTATATAATATACTAATTTATCAAAATCTTTAAATTCCTTTAAATATATTTCAGTATTTTAAAAAAGTATAATAAAGTATAATTTAAAAGTAAAGATAATTAATTATTATTTAATAATAATATTATTATTTATTTGCTATAAAATATATATTATTATAAACTTATTTTTATTTTTAATTAATTAATTAAAATTATATAATACTTTACTCTTTTTAATTTTATAAGATTTAATAGTAATAGCTATTTATTTACTAGTAAATTACTATTTATACTTTTAAATTCATTTAATATGAATGTAACTATTCCTCTTTATAAAAATATTATGGATTCTTAAATAGTTTTTTTAATTAATTAAATATAAGCGCTATATCCTTTATATTTATAGTTAATACTTTCTTTAACTTTAAATAGTTTATAAATATCAAAGGGATAATTTATTAACTTAACTACTTTTCCTTTATAGCGATAATATAGTTTGAAATTTATAATATAAAACATATTGTAAGTTATAATAAAAAATAACAAATAAAGTTAATATATAAATTTATTTATTTTAATTTAATATTTTATTTAATAAAAATTACTATACTTTTTAATAAATTGTTTATTAAGTTATAAAGGTTTTAAATACTTTATAAATCATAATATTTAATTATTAATAATATATTTCTTTTTAAACTAATAGGTTTTTGCCTTTATTATTTAATAAATATAGTATATAAATATATAATGTTTAATATTTTACTTATAGCGTATTAGGAATAGGTTAATATAATATATTTTAATATATAATTCACTTTGTAATATTTGATAATTAAATTATTATAAAATAATATTAAAACTTTAATATAAAGATTTAGTAGTATATAAGTTTTGCTTTAATAGTAAATTGATTAATTATTATTTATAATTTAATAATTAATATAAAATATATTAATTACTTCTTAATGTTCAACTTTTTACTAAATAAGGTAATCATTTTGTTAAATTTAAAGAATAATTAAATATAAAGATTTTTATAGTTTTTATAATGGATTTATAATAATTTATTATATAACCTATAAATTAATAGCTATTATAATTTAAATTACTATACTTTATAAATAGACTATTTATTAAATAGTATTTGGTTTTTATTCTTTAACTTTAAGTAATATTAAAGTAATACTTTTATTTTTAAGTAATTTATATATTTTCAATTATTATAATATACAATTATAAATCCTTTTAATTTATATATACTATTAGCTTTAATATTATAAAAATACTATAAAACTATTAATATATAGCTTTGCTATATTTATTTAATTTTAAAAGAATAATAGAAATTAAAGTCTTATAATTTAAATATCTATATTTATATAAACTAAATAATATCTCTATATTTAAACAGCCTTTATTACAGTAAAGACTTTAGTATTAAAAGTATAGTAATATAATTTAAAACTATTTAAATTTTTTAATATATATACTTGAAAGTATTAAAATATCTTACTAATATTAAATTAATAGTACTTTAATTATATAGCTTAATATATTTATGTTTATATATATTAATACCTTTAAACTATAATATATTAAAATAGCTTTTTGTAATACCTTTCTTTTAAACTATTAAAAAGCGTTAAGAATATTAAATTTCAAGTATAAAAAACGTTTTTATATTTTATAAATAAAATCTATTAAATATATTATAATTCTACTATAACTTTTAAAACAATAATAATAAAATTATATAAGTTTTAAGAATATTAAGATATTATAAATAATTTTAAATATTAATTATTTAATAAGAATCTAAATATATAATTATTTTCTTTAATTTTATTAAATATAATAATATATTGAATAAAGAATATTAAATAATATCAAACTATATTTATAAATATTAATATATAGCTTTAGACTTTATAGTTTTATAAAAACTTAATAAATATATTGTTTATACTTTTTAAAAATATTACTATAATTTAATATATAATTAAAATATATAATATAAATAAAATTAATTAAGATTTATAGTATATAATTAATATATTATTAAAAGCTTATAATAAAATATATAAAGCTAAATAATATAATATTATATTTAAAGTATTTATATTAATAATAAAATACTATTTTTTATTAAGTCTTTTATATATAAATATTCAGTAATATATATATTTAAAATTAAGTTTAATAATAATTTTAATATTCAAAAACTTATTAAAAACTTTAAATATTAATAGTAAAAAAGTATAGTTTGTATAATTTATTTTATTTAAAGTATAATATTAAAAAGGAGGGCTAAAAAGCAAGGATTTTAATATATTTAAATAACTTTCTTAATTTAGCGAGACCGAGAATTAGGCCTAATACTAAAACTAAGTCCTTAAAGGAACTTTGGTATAAGTTAAGGAAATCTCTATTATCTTTAACAAAAATACTAAAGCTAAGACTAGCTACCCAGCCTACCCTAGACTTAATATAATGCTTATAATAGGCAATATAAGTAACTCTCTCCTATAAAAACCTTTCTGTATTAGTAGCTGTTAGCAGCTTGTTAGTGCAGGAGCTTTTATAGGCTATAACAAGCAGCGCAATAACTATTAGGTTATTGGCTGCCTAATAGTTTAAAAATACAGTAAAGGTATATTGAAAGAGTTGGCCTTGCGCTGCATTACCTACTTTAAATCCACTGGATTTAAAGATTAAATAGCTTTAGGACTAGGCTACTTTAAATATTAAATACTGACAGGATCTATAGTAGGTTAAGGCCTTACTGCTCCTATTAACATTTAAAAAACATTACTAGTTGCAAGGGTTTTTCTTTTATTGAAAGAGGCTAACCTTTCTTTTTAAAGGTTTTTTTAATTTACTATAACTGCTATTATATAGATCCTGGTTATAAAAGAATTTTAAAGGGTTATAAAGTATATAATTTAAAGTAAGGTTATAAAAGGAATTACTAGCTAGAAAAGTCCTGGTTTTTCTAGGTATATAAAAAGTATCTTTTAAGATACTTAATATAGGCTTTGGCCTATATAGCCTTTACTGCGCCCTTTAACCCGCTAATAGGCATTTAGCTTAACAACTTTGCCTTTAAGGCTATAAAATCCTAGAGAGTAGTGATTAGCTTAAGATATCCTTTTGCCTTACTAGAATTAATAGCCTTTACTTTAGGATATTAAAAGTATATTAATTAATTAATTAATAGGTATTATAAGTAAACTTCCCTTTTATAATACTAGGTTTTAATACTTTATATTAACGTTTTTATATATAATATTACTAAACTATTAATAGTAATAAACGTTGACTTATAATAGCTTTAAAGCCTATAAACAGTAGTCCCTTTAACTTAAAGGAGTATATACCTAAGAAAATATAATAAAAGGTAAAGAATATTATTTTTATTAAAGTAAAAATCAACCTTTATATTAATGTTATTACTATTAAACTTAGCCTTTTATTAAAGGAAAGCTTATATATTAAAATATACCTTAACTGAAAGTTTAATAATAACAGTAAGCTTAACTGTTTAATACTTAATCCTTTACATTTACCTTTAATCTCTTTTATATAATTAATAATTAAAATTAATACTTTTAAAGCTTTAAAAAGTATTAAAGCTAATAGTTAAGCTATTTGTAAACATTACATAGTAGTTTTTTATATAGTTTATAAAGTATTTAATAATGTTATAATTTAATTGTTAATAGGCAGAAAATATAATATAATTATTTGTATAATTTAAAGTATTATTAAGCTTGTTAATAATAATAATATTGTACTTAAACTATAATTAAATGCTTTTATAAACTTTTATATTAATAAGCTATATATTAGGCTTATTTATAATATATTATATTTTATTTAGATATATACAATAATAATAAGAATAATTAAAATATAATAAATTAAAATCCTTTTAATTAATCTTAAAAAACACATAAGCTTTTGTTAAATTAAACTTAAAATTACCTATATATAGAAATATAAAGTATACTATATTTACTTATTAATTATAGGGATTACATAATAAAGGCTTAATATTATTCTTTAAATATTATTAATAAAACTTAAATAGCTAATAACTTTAATTAACTAAAATATTAAATAAACGCTTTTTAATAAAGAGAATAAAATTAATGTTTATTTAAATATTATAAAGGTTTAAGAAGTTTAATAATAATATATATATATATAATTTTAAGCTACTTAAAGACCATTTTAAGCCTTTAAATAATATAAAGGTAAATTACTTGAAAGCAATTAAACTAAAAGTAAAAATATAAATTAATTAAAATCTAATTAATATTCAACTTTTACAATAATTATATTAAAATTAATAAAAGAAAATAGTTTTATTTTGTTTTTTTAAATAAATAAATAAAAAGTTTACTTTTTGTCACTTTGATAGTAGAATGAAATTAATATAAAAGACTGCCCTTTTATTATAATATAAAAACTATTAAAACTTTTACTTTTAATAAATATATTAAAAGAACTTTGAATACTAAGTATATAATAGCTTTAAATATAAAATATAAGTCTATTTATTAAATACTTAATATATTAACTAGTTAACACTATATAAAGCTATATATAAACTATACTTAACTAAGCCTTTTTATAGCTATAGAAAGCTAATATACCTTTTAATTGCAAAGCTATAAAAGGGTTATTAATAAAGAGTAAAGGTATTTTAATAAATTTACTTTATTGCCCCTAAACATTTCAATACTACTTAAAATATAATAACTATCAGCCCCTTTTTATTATTATATATAGTAGTAATAAAGAGACTTTTATAGTTTTAAGTATAAAGAAAGAAACTATATTAAAAAACAGTAATATAAAGATTTCTTTCATAAATCCTAAAGAATTTAATTATAATTAAAGAAATAAGGAATTTTAAAGAATATTTTAAGTTAATATTAGTAGATTAAAGTTAAGATATAATACTGCCTTAACCTTTACAATTAAGAAAAGCTATAATATTATTATAATATAAAAACTATATATAGATATTACTTAAAAAGGATAGTATTATATAGTATAATATAAAGAATTTTAAACTTTCTCTTTAATAATAATTTAAATAAACTATAGTATTTGCCTATAAGTTTTTATGGATATAAATGAAAAGGTAGAATTTTAAATTAAATAATTATTTATTAACATTATTCAAAACCTCTTTTAAGTCTATATTAATAAAATTGTAACTATTAACCTTTTCGGAAAATATAATATATTTAAACCCTTTAATACTTTATTTATATAGCTAATTATCTAAAACTATATAATAGTTAAAGACTTTAATACTATATACTCTTTATAATAAGTAACTAGTAATTATAATTAAAGTATATTAAGAATTAATTAAGCCTTTAAAATTAACTTTTTTCTTCTTAAATTTGTTAAATACTTTAACTTATATATTAAATACAATAATTAATTTAGTGTTTTTAAATATACTATTAATAAAAGCTATATTAAAAGAATACTTATTTATTAACTTTAACTATATTATATTAAATGTTATAACCTTAAATTTAATTTATTATTTAATACTATTTAAAAGGCTAAAAGTTAAAGGGTATAATAATAAAAGATAATTCCTAGCTTTAATTAAAAAAGCGATTTTACTTTTTCCCTTTTTTAATTAATAGTAGTAACTATAAATTAAATAGTTAAAGTCTTACTTTCTTTTATCTATAAATCTATTAAAATAATAAACTAATTATTAAATTAATTACTTTTTAGATTATAATAGAGAGTTAAATGTAAAAAGAGCTATTAGGCTTTTTTAATAGCTTAAAAAATAGCAGCTATACTGCTAAACGCTTATCTTTATAATATTTAAAAGACTTTTAAAAAGAATATTAAAAAATACTAAAAGGGTATACTAGTAAAATATAATTAATATAGCTAAAGAAAATAAAAATATTTTCTATATAGCCTGCTAGGTTAAGCTAAGATTAATTTTTGAATTACTATTACTATAAATAAATAATTAAGTTTTTACCTTTAAAGAAAAAAGGCTACTGTACTTTATAATACTATACTTAAAAGATATATAATAGTTAATAATATTAAAAACTTATAAATCTTAATTATTTAATAGTAGTAAATTATACTTTTTACAATAGTTTTATTAAAAAAGTAATAGTAGTTATAATATATATAGGAAATATATCTTTAGGTATTAATAATATTATAATAAACCTTTTTATATTTCTATTAACTAATAATTAAAGAATATATTTACTCCCTTTATAAAATATACTTCGAAATTAAATATTATTTATTTACTTTTAAATTAATTAGAGTAATAGTAATCTTTAAATTATAAATAAAGAAATCTTTTATCTTTAAAGGCTTAAAAGTTAATTATTCTTTTTTTATATTTAAATAAAAAGTTTAAATACTTTATTATATAAAAGATAATATATACTGCAATTAAGCAGTAGATATTATATATTAAATAAGCCAGTGCCTTTTTTAAAAGATTAAATATTAATTTAATTATAGCTTTAACTTATAAAGTTAACCTAGCTTTCTATAATAGTAAAGTAATTACTTTAATTACAGTTAATATCTAAAAGGCCTTTAATATAGTCTTTATTAATAAATTAATACTTTAATTATATAAATAAGGCTAGTTTAATTATAAAGTTTAATAGGCTTTCTCTTTTATAATAGCCTATAACGCTTAAGTAAAACTATAAAAGATAATAACTTAATAATTTTTATTACGCTATAGTCTCCTTTAAAGATTATTAGTATCTTTAATTTCTTTTTTACTTTATATAGCTTTAATATACTACCTATTTACTACCTTTTCTTAAGTTTTTATAGCAATAATTAAATAACTCTTTATTAAAACACTATAGAGGTTTAGTTAAATAAATAATATAATATTTTTATTTATTAATAATACTTTAAATTAAATAATAGCTTAAATAATAATTATACTTTGAAAACTTTAATAATAAATTATTAATAATATAATATTATTTAATTTCAAAAAAATAAAAGTAATATATTTTTAAAACACTATATTAAAATAACCTATTAATAATATATAATACTATTAAAACGAGTGCCTTTAAAGAAGTATAATTAAATGGTTTAGTATTTTCTTTGACTAAAAGCTTAACTTTAAAATTATTAACATAATAAAATTATACTAAACTTTATTTCTATATAGCTTCTAGAAAGCTATATATAATACAGTAATAAAGAGATAATTAAGAGTTTACTAGGTAAACAATAAAATAAACAATTAAGAGTTTATTAAGTAAACAATAAAATAAATAATTAAATTATATTTTATTTAATAGTTAAAAAGCTATAAAATATTTAATAGTATATATCTATTATAAAAGTAATTATAAAATAATACTTTATTTTCTATAATAGTCTTTTAATTTAATAATAGGTATATAGTAGTAAAATTAAACTAATAGCTGTATTCTTTTTTTTTATAAAGTTTATTTATATAGGAAATTAATTAAATCAATTTACAGTTATATAAATAAAAAACTATTTTAATTAAATAGTTTATTATGCCTATTATAAGTATTATATTAAGTTTATAGTAAACTAGGTAATTAGTTTTAGCTTTATTATTATTATTCAAGATAATTGAAAATATTTCAATTTATATTAAAATCTCTTTTAAACTTTAATTTTAGTGTTAAGCTTAATGCTACGTTTAGCTAAAATAGGATAGTTTTTTAATTATATTAAAACCGTTACTTTTTAACTTTCTTTTTACTACCCCTTTTTAAATAAGTACTATTTTATATAGGTTGAAAGTAAATATAAAACCTTGAATATAAAAAAGTAATTAGAATATAGAAAATAAAGACAATAATTAAAATAACTAAAATATAAAAAATAGTTAATATAGTTAAAATAAAAAGAAATAAAGAACTTTAAGTATAGACTTTAAATAAAAGCTGAAAATTAAAGAAATTTATAAAGTCCTTTAGCTTTTAACTTAAAAGAGGCTTAATAAACTTATTAATAACTAGTTTACTAGTTTTTAAATAATTAACTATAATAATACTATTTTTAACTTATTCCTTTATATAATTAAACTATAATAAAGTATATTTTATTTAATTATAAACTATAGGGTTATTTAAAGTAAAAATAATACCTTTATTATTATTAAATAACGAAATTAACTATTTAATTAATTAATTTACCTCTTTATATAAGCTAATAAACTCTTGAATATCTTTGATAGCTTTTATAAAAGCTAAAGACTTTACTTTGAATATAGAAAGACAAATAATTAAGCCCCTTTTTAATTTCCAGTTAATTAACCTATTAATAACTATAATAATATAACTATAAATTAATTTATTTAATTTCTTATCCCTAATAAAATTATTATTATAATAATTAATAAATATTAAACTAGACTTTAAGATATTAAATAGCTAGATTTTCAATATTATATAAATACTATAATAAATTGTAGGCTATATTTAAATGCTTTTTATAAAGGCTTTAAAATTACGTTACTAGCTACTAGATCAAGATTAATATTTACTTAGATATAAATTATTAAATTAATAATAGTATTAATTATAGTTTAAAAAGCTTGATATTAGTTTTCTTTAATTTAATCATAGTTTTATTAATTAAAAAAAGGCCTATAAACGTAATTAAATAAACTTTAAGTTTTAAAGGTTAAAGAACTTTATAGCTTTAATAATATATTATTTCTAAAATAGTTAAAAACAGCCTCTTTTTTATTTTTAATTATTTAAATCTTAAAGAAAAAGGGGTAAAGCCTTTACCTTTATAGTATGAACTTTAGTAAAAGCTAGCTTTAATAAAACTATAGCTTCTTTATTTAATTTAATAAAAATACTATTATTGAAATTATAAAAAATAAAACAGTGAGATATTAAAGGATTATATCCTAGTTTATTTCCTAAAGCTTATAAAGCCTATTACTATTCCTTAAAGGACTATTTTAAACTATAAAAGGCTTTTTATAACTAAATAACTTAATTTATATTAAAGTTATAACCTAGCTTTTTAACAATAGATTTAACTTTAAAGCAAGTTTAACAAATATAGTCTTTAAACCCTTTAAAAAAGTTAAGGAAAATAGTTTCTTTAAGTAGTTTATGAAGGAATATATTAATAAAGTTAATTTATTTCATTTTCTAATAATAAATACTAGCTAAAGTTAAAAGGAGCTATTAAGTAAAAGGAATAGCTATTAAAGTCAACGTTTAGTTAAAATCTATTCCTTTTAATTATAATTTTATAGTAATTAAATAGTTTATATAGTTAATTCCATATATATAACTATTTTATTTAATCTTTTTAATAGTTTTTGTTAAAAGGTATTTATAGGTAAAGAGAGATATTATTTAATATAAAGCAGGTTTAAAAATAGTTAAATTAATTCTTTTATAAAACTATATTTTAATAATTCTTTATAATTTTATAATTAAATACTTTTAAAGTATTTATAAGTTTTAGAATAATATTTAGAAAAGTATTAATTTTAAGTTTAATTATATTATTTCAAATTGCAGTTTGGATTAGTATTTTAGCTTACTTTACTTTTAATAGTTTATCCTTATTTTTAATCCTTTTAATTCCATTATCTTTACTGTATTACAATTTAAATAGTATAGTCTTTAAAACTATAAGTATAAGGTCTAAATACAGTTACTTTTTTTTAGTTAACTGCTTTAATTAAAGCAATAATAATTCCTTTTCAGTTTATTTATTTACTTTATTAATTATTTAAATATACTTTTATCCTTTATAAATTATAAAGTTAATAAAAAAAGGTTAATTAAATAATTTTATAGTTAAATAGTTTTAGTTATATTTATTTACAAGGTTTTTAAAAGAATTTATTTTAGCTAGGTTCATAGAGATATTTCTAATCCCTTTTATACCTATACTGTCTTATTTACTGTTAATTATTTAATCTTTACTTATAAAGTATATAATATTTATTATTAATCCTTTTATAAGGATTATATTTAACCTTTATAATAGTTTAATTTTAAATATCTCTTTATACTTTATTTTTTTATATACTATATAAAAGAGTTTAATTTTATTATAGTTTACTTTTTAATTAAAAAAGCTAAACTCTTTTCTTTTTATAAAAGATAAACTTAATAAAACTTTATTTTAAGCTTTAAACGATTTTATTTAAAGTATTAGTATTTTTTATATATAGGTTTTAATAGTTATAATTGCTATAATAAATTAAGCTAGGATTAAGGTTTTTTATAAGCTTACTTAAATTATCTTTACCTTCAAGTTATATATTATAAACCTATAATCTTTATTATAGGCTAGTTTAATATAGTTTTAAAGAAAATAACTTTTATTTATATAATATTTATAATATTTTATATTTATAATTACCTTTAAATAATAATAAAAGAAAAGGTTTTGTATTTTATTATATAAAAGGTTTATTATATTAATATTATTAATAGCAATTATTAATGTAAGGAGTTTTTATTTAGGTTTATAACTATTAATAGTAATATAATATTACTTTTTTTCTTTTAAAATAATTACTTTCCTTTTTAGTTTAAAAGTTAAATTACTAGTTTATTAAACTTTTTAAATAAAGTATTTATTTAATCTTTAAGCTGCGAAAATATAGCTAGTTTTATAAACTTAAGCTATTATTTTTTCTATTCTTTTAAAATTAAGTTTATCTTTAATTTAAATAAATTAAATACCTGTTTAGCTTTAAAAGGCATTTTTATAAATCTTTAAAAATAGGCCTTTTAAATATTAAATTCTATAAGTATTTTATTATAAAAAAGTATTTAAACTTTAATATATATTAATTTATTAAAATTATTGATTTCCTTAATCTCTTTAAAGGCTATTATTAATTAAAGTAGCTTTAATAGTATTACTTTAATAATATTATAAAAATATAATATAGCTGCTTTTTAATTTCTTTTATTAAGCTTTTAATAACAGTATTAATATTAAAGTAATTAATTTATTACAGATTATATTTTAATAGGCTTATAGCAATAAAGACTTTAAAGCTATATAGTATATAACTTTAATTATTCTTTATTATACTGTTTATAATATTATATTAACTTTTTTTTAACTTTATTTTAGCTAATACTTTTTTTAATAAAGATTTAAACTGTTTTCTATTCTTTTAATTTTATAAATAGTTTCAGGTACCTCTTTTAATCTTTTATTAGAATTCTTTAATCTTTTATCTCCTGCTTATAAGTCTTTAAAAACTGAAATATATTTTCGCTATTAAGTTTACTAATAAAATTAATTTTTATAGGTAGCTTTATCTTTTAGATATTCTTAAAAGCCTAAGCGAAGAAAAGGAACTTTTAAAAGGGTATTTCTTTATTTTCTGTTAAAGAATTTGATCTTTCTTTAGCCTTTATTATAATTAGCCTTTAAAGGAATATTCTTTTTTTAACTAAAAAAGGGATATATCCTTTTAGTAAAAGGGCTATAGTAGAATATTTCTTTAAAGTAAAGAGTTTTTTTAAAATAAAAAAAGGTTTTATTTATTTATTTAAAAAGATAGAATTAGCTGTTCTATTAAGGATAGTTTCCTTTATTAATATCAATTTTATAGCATTAAATTATTGCCTTTTTTAAGTCTTTTTTTAATAGCTTTAATATAAATAAAGGCAGTTTATATACTAGAGATTATAAAAGAGGTAAAGATAGTGTTTTTATTAAAAGTTTAAAAAAATCTAGCTAAAAATATTAATAAAATTAAAATAATATCTCTATACCAGGAAATTGAATAATTAATCTATTTCTTTTTAATTCCCTATAATTATTTTACTAGCTTATTTACTAGGTTATAAGCGAAATAAAAGTTATAATAGTATATTACTAATTTAAAGGGGATTATATTATATAAAGTTAATTGTTTAATCCATATATTTACTTTTACTATACTAATAAGTCTCTTAGTAATTTCCTTTAGCCTCTTAGCCTTTTATTTATATATATTATAGGCTAATAGTTTCTTAAGATTCCGCTCTTTTATTGTATTTTAGTGTATTACACTTAAGTTAACTAATCCTGATTCCTATATTTCGGAAATTGTAACTAAATAACCTATCTTTTCACAGTTAAATATTATATTAATCTATATTAACTGGCTGTCTAAAAGGGGTTTTAGGCTATTTCTTTTAGCTGACTATCTTATATTTAACCAGAAATTTACTAAAGCTAGCCTATAATTCTATTAATAGTTTAAATAAAAGTAAGTCTTAATAGCAGTATAAAAGTGCCTTTAATAATTGCTTTTTAGGACATAATCTTCAAGATTTCCCTTTATTTTAATTACTAGTTTTATTTAAGGGGAATCGGCACTTTTAATATATATATATATATATATATACATTAACAATAACTTAAATAAAGTGCAAAAACCGCGCTTTTAATAAAACTATAAAGCTGCAGTTAAATAGTATAAAGACTAAAAGATACTGTAAATTATTTAATCATAATATCTATAGCTGAAAGCAATTAACAGTTACCTCTTTACGCCTTAGTAGTTATAAAATTATAAGTAAGGTAATATATTAAAGTAGGATACAGGTTAGTTTATTATTAAACTAGGTTTATTTATTTTATCTTTATACTTTTATTTTTTTTTAATTTAGTAATTGCTTAAATAAGCAATTAACCTTTTTTAAGTAAACTAGTAAAAAGGAGTATAAGTAAGTTAAGTATATTAGTTACTATTAATAAACTATTTACAGGAAAAACTTTAAAAATAGTAAATGTAAAAGTATATAGGGTATAAACCTACTTTAAAAAACAGAGAGATTAATTAGATTATAAAATAACTGCATTAAAACTAGTTTAATTTTATTACCTATAAAGGAACTGCTTATAATAAAAGAAGGTAGCATTTAGTTTAAGGAACCTTAATTAACTATAAAATTTATATAAAATAAAAAGAATTAGGAAACAATTAATATTACCTATAAAAGGGCTATAAAATAGCAATTAATAAATTATATCTCTTAAAATATTAAATAATAAAAGTAATAATAAAAATTTACTATATCTTAAATTAAAGATAATAATTAAAGGATATTAGCTATATATATTAATAAATAGTAAAGTAATAGGCAATTTTATTACACTTATAACTGTAAATTTATTACGTTCCAAGCATGTTTCCCTTATATACAGTTAGTACCGTCATGATAATTGCTACAAATGCGATTATTAGCCTATTCTTTTGCCTGTTGGCGTAACGGGATAACGGTTCGTTACACGATAATCGCATATAGCTGGTGGCCTTAGGTTTGAATTGTATTGGTGTTCCGCAATTTGTAGACCTCCGCCGCTAACAAGCCCGCTATACGGCAGTATTTAGGCAGGTACTACAGCGTGCGCTTAGGGGATAGAATAACTGTATGGACCTGAAGGATAGATTGGTCCCCTATCTGGTCGTTGCCTTAGGCTTGAGGACAAGCCCTAAGAGAGAGGGACATCATGTTACGTTCCAAGCACGTTTCCTTTATATACACTTGGTACCGTTATAATAATTGCTATAAATGCGATTATTAGCCTATTCTTTTGCCTGTTAGCGTGACGGGATAACGGTTTATTACAAAATTGCTTACTGTTACTTTAAAAAAAGAAAACTAAATTATATTAATTTTATTAAGCAGAAGGAGGAGCTTTTATATATAATAATAAGTAGGTTAAGCGAAAGATTAATTATTTTAAACTTAAAATCGCTAATATAAAGGAGTAGTTTATTGTAATATAGTGAATATTGATAAGTATAATATTATTTTTAGTTATCTTTAATTAAAATATAATAACCTTAATATTAAATAGGAGAATAGCTAGCTTTATTAGTATAATAATAAAGCTCCTCTAGTAATTAAAACTATTAAAAAGGACTTAGCTGCAGGGAAGAAATCCTAAAACATAAAACCTTTAAATAAGCTAATAAAAGGCATTAAAAAAGCTACATTTAACTTAATTATAGAAATAATCTATTTAAAAATAAAGCTTAAATAAAGTAAAGGGAAAGATAAATAAATTTAAACAATAATTGCCTTTTTATAAAAAAACATTTAATAATATTAATAAAATACGTAAAATAAAAAGCTTAAAAATAGCATTATTACTAAAATAACTGTAGATTATCCTGAAAGAATATTAAAAGTATAAAGAATTATTTAAAGAATACTTAATATAAAGCTAGTAGAATACAGTTAATAAAACTATATAATTAAGTTTAAAGACAGTATAAAAACTACCTTTTATAAAATTTATAATTTAAATAAAAAAAAGCTTAAAAGGCTATATAACTATTTAAATAATATACTAGCTAAAAGGTATATTTAACCCTCTTTATTAAAAGCAGGCTGTTTTATTATATTTATATTAAAGAAAAGAGGTAAACTATAGTTAATTATAGATTACTAACAGTTTAAGAAAGCTACTATTAAGAATAAAACTTTACTACTATTAATTATAGAATTGTAGGATAAACTATATAGGAAAAAGTAATTTATAGCATTAGGTTTTAAAAGCGCTTATAACTTTATCTGCATTAAAGAAAAATATAAATAAATAACTGCTTTTTAAACTAAGTATAGCTTATTTGAGTATTTAGTTATACCTTTTAGCTTTATTAATGCCCCTATAATATGTTAAAAGATAATTAATAATATATTAAAAGAGTACTTTAATATATTTATAGTTATTTACATAAATAATGTCTTAATCTTTTTAAATACCTTTAAAGAATATAAAGTATATATCTATAAAGTATTATAAATACTATAAAATACTAAACTATTTATAAAATTAAAGAAATGCAAATTTTATATATAGAAAGTTACCTTTTTAAAGTATATTATTACCTTTAAAGAAATTTATATAAATCTATTGAAAGTATAAATAATAAAAGACTAGCCTATACCTATAATAGTTAAAGAAGTTTAAAGCCTTTTAAAATTAATTAACTATTATTAATAATTTATTAAAAACTATAAAAGTATTATATAAATTCTCTATAAATTTACTAAAAAAGATTAAAGGTTTTTATAAGTATTAAATATATAAAAAGCCTTTAATAAATTTAAATAGTTTACTTTAAAAAAACCTATATTTGTTATATTTAACTTATTTAAAGAAATAAAAGTTAAAACAAATACTTTTCACTTTACTGTAAAAGCTTAATTTAGTTAAAAAGATAAAAATAATAATCCCTATTGCCTTTTATTTTTAAGTATTATATAGCGCAGAATTAAACTATCTAATATATAATAAAGAATTCTTTACTATTATTTTTATATTTTAAAAATAATAATATTACCTATTAAAAAGAATATATAAAGTTAAGGTATATATTAACTATAAAAATATTATATATTCTGCCATAGTTTAAGTTTTTAAAAGATAAATCCGCTATATAAAATACCTTTTAAAATTTAATTATATTTTAATTTATTAGAAAAGATTGAAAAATAAATAAATAGATATACTTAGTAAATAAGTTAATTTAGATTTAAGAAAGATTAAATATATTAGGCAGATTTTAAAATAAACCTTTAAAAGATATTATTAATAAATAGCACTTTAAGCTATATATAAAGTATTTAATAATAATATTATACTTTGATATATTAAAGAATATTATATTATTTAAAATAATAATAGATTTTTAAAAGATACAAATTCTAATAAAAAAGGAATTTAATAATAAAATAAAGGCATTTAAATTTTAAATAAACTTTAAAAAAGTATAATTATAAAAGTTTATTAATATTTAGTATATAGATATAAAGGTATTTGCAAAACCTGCAAATAGGTTTAAAGGTATTTTAAGTTTTAAAGGCTTAAGAAAATAATATAAAATATTATTTCTTGCTATATAGCTTATAAGACAATTAAAACCTTAAAATATAAATTATACAGTAAACCTTAACCTTTATTAATATTAAAATAACTATAAAAATTAATTTTATTAAACTTTACTATTAAGTTACTATTATTTATTAAATTAAAATTAAAACTTAAATATAATAGTATTTTAATAACTATAAATTAATTTATTAAATACTTTTATTTGTTTTTTATATAAAGAAGTAATAGATATAAAAATACTAGTTTATATGTTTTTATAATTTATTATAGTTAATTATATAATTTTAATTAAAATTATTTTTAATTAAAAATTAACTTTTATATTTAAATTCTAGTAAATATTTATAAATTAGTTAAATATAAATTATAAGTTTAATATTATATATTACTTATAAATAAATAGATAAATAAAATGTATTAATTAGGTTATTAAAGTTTATTTAAAAAGTTATATTAACTTTAAATAAAATAATAAAATAAAAAAGTTATTAATTATATAAATATTTTATAATAATAATATTTTAAAGTTAATTAAACTTAGTTTTATATATATTAATTATAGCTTTATATTAAATATATATAAAGTATTAAACAAGGGCTTATATATTAATAAAGTATAAATTAAAGCTGAAAATATAAAGCAGTTATATAAAGAAATATAAGTATACTTTAACTTTATATAAAAAAAATTAAAAAAGTATATTAATAACTATAAATTAAAGGGATTAATTTTTAAAACAGGAGGTATAGTTTATTTATATTAATATTTACTAAAAGAAAAGAATATACGTATTAAAATAATATAATTAAGTAATAAATCAAACTTTAAAAAGCTTAAACTTTATTTAGTGAAAAAGGTTATTTAAAAGTTATTTATAAACTTATACTATTAAATAATATTTAAATTTATTTAATACTTTATATTTTACTATTTAAAAAGATATTATAAAATAAATTAAAGAATACATTAGTTATAGATTTAATTAAAGTTTTATTAATTAAAAAAGAATATAAAGTTAAAGAAATTAAAGCTATAATAGTAGAAAATAATAAATGCTACTATTTAATAAAATAAAAGAATTATAGAGAAAAATATAACTTTTAAAAACTTAAAGAATACTTTAAGTACCTTGAAATAACTCTGTAATAATTTTATTGAAACCTTAACTTATTAATAATAAATTAAGCAGCCTAAAAGCAGTTTAGTTAGTTATATTAATAGCTTTAAAAATATATATATTAATAGTAGCCTTGAATTTATAATATTTAGCTTTATCTAGCTTATTTATACTTTTAACTTAAAATTTACTATCTTTGCCCCTTTTATTATTAATACTTTACGCTAAGTATAAAGGCGAGTTAATTGCGTTAAAGCCTTAAAAGACTTATAATGCAATTCTATTAATTTAAGCTTTGCCTTTTATTCCTATACTTTTAATTATTTATACTTTAAAGTAATCTAAAACACTAAAAGAATTAAAAAAAGAAATTAATAAAAAAAATATAAATACTTATAAATATTTACTAATACTTTAAAACTATTAAAAAAGGGATATTATATTATAATTTAACTCTTTTATAGCTATATAAAAGGTTTAGGGCAATATATACCCTAAAAAGATAATAAAATAATTATTTAATTAAAACAGATTACTTAAATTACTATAAACTATAAATGACTTAAATTATAGAATATAAGCTAAGGTAATTTAATATAACTATAATCTATATATAACTTAAATATACTTATTATATATCTCTTTTATATATAAAACTAAATAAATTATAATTATTAATATAATTATTTAAATAGTTATTAATAATTGCATTTACTAGAACTGCCTATTTTATAGAATTGTAACTATAGTACCTTATTTAATATTTATCTTTAACCTCTCTGTTAATATAAACCTATAAACCTCGGTTTATATAATAATCTAGGTTAGTTCTTAATAGTTAAACCGAGGTTTATAGGTTTATATTAATAAAGAGGTTAAGGATAAATACTAAGCAGGGTAATATAGTTATAATTCTATAAAACAAATAGTTCTAGTAAATGCAATTATTAATAACTACTTAAATAACTACACTATTAATTATAATTTATCTAGTCTTATATATAAAAGAGATATATAATAAATATTCTTAAATTATATAGATTATAGTTATATTAAATTACCTTGGCTTACATTTTATAATTTAAGTAATTTATAGTTTATAGTAATCCAAGTAATCTTTCTTAATTAAACGGTTATTCTATCGTTCTTCCAGGGTATATACTGCCCTAAATCTATTATACAGCTATAAAAGGGTTAGGTTATAATATAATACCCCCCTCTTAATACTCTTATTCCTAAAACCTTACTTATCCTATATAAATACTATACCTCCTTTTATAAATATAATATTTCTTTTTCTTTTTTCCTTTTTATATATATAGTATTAATAATATAAATTATATTAAAAAGGCTTATTCTTTAAAGACCCTTTAGCGTTTAGCCTTTATATCTTTTATTAAAAAACTAGGTTTTAAAATTATACTTTATTTATATTATTGTTTCTATAGTTATATTTATAAAATAATAGATAAAGTATTTTAATACTAGGAGTGCGTTTAATAGGGGCGCTTTTATAATAATTTTAAAGTACTAGTAAACACTTATAAGTATTTTTATCTTTTTTATCTATTTTTCTTTTTTTTCTAATTCTTTTAGTATTTTAAATTACTTTAAAGTATAAGCGATTAAAGGTGCAGGAATAAAAGGCGGAGCTTAAATTGGCAGATTTGCATTATAAGTCTTTTAAAGCTTTAGCGCAATTATGACGATCCGGGTAAATTCTTAAGGGATAAACCAAAGTTCGTGGGTTTATATTAACAAAGAGGTTAAAGATAAATACTAAGCAGGGCAATATAGTTACAGTTTTATAAAATAGGTGGTTCTAGTAAATGCAATTATTAACAACTATTTAAGTAACTATATTAAATAAATGATAAGCTAGTTATATATATATAAAAGGAATAATTATAGATTACTTTAAATTATATTTATCTTTTTAATAATTTATAGTAAGTCTTTCCGTTAGCTTACTGGGATTATTTTATAGTCTATAGTAACTTAAGTGATCTAATGCTAATTAGTTCGTTTATCCAAGGTTCCTCTAGGTATATACTATGTTATATTCTTATAATAGTTAGGCTATAATATAATATCCCCCTCCTATTAACTTTATCCTTAAAACCTATTAGTTCTTTTATAAATACCGCTGTCTGTTATAGTTTATAAGTGTAGTGCTTTTATTTTATATTCTATGTTTTTTGCTAATAGAATGTTAGGTTATATAGCGAAATCTTGTTTTTATAAAACTAAATAGCGCCTGGGTTTTTTTTTATTAATTAAGGCTACTAGTAATTTTGTTATACTTTATTTATTCTGCTATAGTTGTAATCTTTTTTATAAAATAATTGCAGATAATTTATGTTATAGTAAGTGTATATAGTGAGGTTGTTTATGCAATAGTTCCGGCATTATGCTTTCTGCAGGTTTATTTTTTGTTGAGTTTATTGACTTTTTTTAATTTATAGTGTAGTGCAATATATAATTTCAGAGAAGTAAAAGATAAAGCGAGAAGAAAAAGAGATTAAGGCTTATTTACTTTATGCTTAATAAAAGGTAAATAAAGCCTTTATAAAGTTAGCGCGTTTAAGATAACAGTATTGGTCTATAGTGTTTTATAGTTACGAGATGGTTTATTGTAGTTTTAAATCTCTAAATGAGTTGGATAAGGTGGAATGTTATAAAGCAGAAGCTGCTATCGATATATATTCTTTCGGGGCTGTCGATATAATTGATTGGACTGCTTTTAGGCCGTTTAATCTGTTATTGGTAAGCTAAGATTTTAATGGAATTGTTGCAGAGTTGTCTAGGAGTATTTAAGGTGTTCCTTAGGTTCCTAGGAATTATATTCTTCTCTATAGTTCTTTTATTTTATTAAATACTAGCATTTATTGTTTTTTATTTTTATAGCTTTCATTTCTTTAACTTCATATTCTTTTTTAACTAGTAAAACTTTAATTAAGTTTATAATTAGTTTATTTTTTAATTTATTTTATAATATTGTTTTAAATAGTAAAATATAAAATACTAGATAAATTTGGATACCGTTTAGTAATATAAGTTTATAAGTGACTTTTAAAATAACCTTTTTAATTAGGTAAAGCTTAAGTTTTTTAAAATTTAATTTATTGCTTAATTGCATTATTTTAATGTTTGCAGTCTTTTTTCCTGGCAAATAATAATATAAGTAAACTATATCTGCCTCTTTAAAGATTAGTCCCTTTAATTTATATTTATTAATATACTTTTTTAATTCTTTTTATATAAAGTAAAAGTATACTTATATTTCCTTATATAACTGCTTTATATTTTTAGCTTTAATTTATACTTTATTAATATATAGGCCTTTTTTTAGTGCTTTATATATATTTAGCGTAAAGCTATAGTTGGTATATATAGGGCTAAGTCTAGTTAACTCTGAAATATTACTGTTATAGGATATTTATGCAATTAATAGCTTTTTTATTTAATTGTTTTAGTTAAAGTTAATATAACTTTTTAAATAGGCTTTAATAACTTAATTAATATATTTTATCTATCAGTCTATCTATAGGTAATATATAGTATTAAGCTTATAATTTATATATAACTAGTTTATAAATACTTGCTAGAATTTAAATATAAAGGTTAACCTTTAGTTAGAAATAATTTTAGCTGGAATTATATAGTTGGCTGCAATAAATCGCAAAAATATATAAGCTAATATTTCTATATTTATTATTTTTTTATATAAAAGGAAATAAAAGTATTTAATAAATTGGTTTATAATTATTAAAATACTATTATATTTGATTTTTATTTTTAGTTTAATAGATAATAGTAATTTAATAATAAAGTTTAATAAAATTAATTCCTATAGTTATTTTAGTATTAGTAAGGGTTAAAGTTTGCTGTATAGTTTATATTTTAAAGGTTTAACTGTTTTATAAGTTATATCGTAAGAAATAATATCTTATATTACTTTTTTAAGCCTTTAAAACTCGAAGTACCTTTAAACTTATTTGCATATCTTATAAATGCCCTTATATTTATATACTAGATATTAGTAGACTTTTATAACTATATTTTTTTAGAGTCTATCTAAAATCTAGATCTTTCTATTTCATTATTAAATTCCTTTATTATCAAATTCTATATCTTCTAGGAATTTATTATTATTTTAAATAGTATAATGCTTTTTAATGTATTAAAGTATAGTATTATTATTAAATACTTTATATATAGCTTAAAGCGCTATTTGTTAGTAATATCTTTTAAGGGTTTATTTTAAAATCTGCCTAGTGTATTTAATCTTTCCCTAGTTATAGTCAGCTTATCTATTAAATATATTTACTTATCTATTCTTAAATCCTTTTTAATAGATTAGGATATAGTCGAATTTTAAAAAGTATTTTATATAGTGGATCTGCCTTTTAAAGAGTTATTAAACTATCGCGAAATACGCGATATTCTTATAATTAGTATATACCTTAACCTTATATATTCCTTTTAATAGGTAATATCGCTATTTCTTAAATGCAAGAATAATAGTAAAGAATTCTTTATTATATATTAAATAGTTTAGTTCTGCGCTATATAAGGCCTAAGAATAAAAGGCGATAAAGTATAGTTTACTATTTTTATCTTTTTAACTAAATTAAGCTTTTATAGTAAAGTTAAAAGCGTCTATTTCGACTTCCATTTCCTTAAATAAGTCGAATATAATAAATATAGGTTCTTTAAAAATAAACTGCTTAAATTTATTAAAGGCTTCCTATATATTTAATACCTATAGAAACTTTTAATCTTTTTTAGTAAGTTTATAGAGAGTTTATATAATACTTTTATAGCCTTTAATAAATTATTAATAGTAGTTAATAAATTTTAAAAAGCTTTAGATTTCCTTAACTGTTATAAGTATAGGCTAGTCTTTTACTGCTTATACTTTTAATAGATTTATGCGAATTTCTTTAAAGGTAATAATATACTTTAAGAAAGTAATTTTCTATATATAGAATTTGCATTTCTTAAGCTTTATAAGTAGTTCAATATTTTATAATATCTGTAATACCTTATAGATATATATTTTATATTCTTTAAGGGTATTTAAAAAGATTAAGATATTATTTAAGTAAATAACTATAAAAATATTAAAATACTCTTTTAATGTATTGTTAATTATTTTTTAAAATATTACTGGGGTATTAGTAAAGCTGAAAGGTATCATTAAGTATTTAAATAAGCTGTATTTAGTTTAAAAGGCAGTTATTTATTTATATCTTTCTTTAATTTAAATAAAGTTATAAGCGCCTTTAAGATCCAGCGCTATAAACCACCTCTTTCTATATAGTCTATCCTATAATTTTATAATTAATAGTAATAGAGTTTTATCTTTAATAGTAGCTTTATTAAGCTATTAATAGTCTATAATTAACTATAGTTTACCTTTTTTCTTTAATATAAATATAATAAAATAGCCTACTTCTAATAAAAAGGGTTAAATATACCCTTTAGCTAATATATCGTCTAAATAATCGCATAAGCTTTTAAACTCTTTCTTATTTAAATTATAAATCTTATAGAAGGTAATACTAGCACTATCTTTAAGCTTAATTATATAGTCCTATTAACTGTATTCCAGTAGCTTTATATTAAGTATTTCCTTAAACAGTTTATTATACTTCCGGTATTCTTCAAAGATATTCTGCAGTTATTTTAATAACGCTGCCGTTTTAAGGCTTTTTATCTTAAGTATTTCGTTAATATTATTAAATACTTTCCGCATAAAGGCAATTATTTTTCGGATTCATTTATCTTTCCCTTTACTTTACTTAAATTTTATTCTTAGGTAGATTATTTCTATAATTAAACTAAAGGTAACTTTCTTAGTTCTTTTTATTAGCTTATCCAGGGGTTCTATATCTTAAGATTTCTTCCCTGCAGCTAAGTCCTTTCTAATAGTTCTAATCGCTAAGGAAGCTTTGCTATCTCGCTAATAAAGCTAGCCGTTTTCCTAGTTAATATCAGGGTTATTGCGTTTTAACCACAAATAACCAAGAATAATATTATACCTATCGATATTCACTATATTGCAAGGAACTATTCCTTTACATTTAGCGATTTTAAGTTTAAGATAATTAATTTTTCACTTAACCTATCTGTTATTATATATAAAGGCTCCTCTTTCTGCTTAACGAAGTTAATATAGTCTGGTTTTCTTTTTCTAAAGTAATTATAGGCGATTTACAGTTATAGGTATAATAAAATTGCCTATTACTCTACTATCTATTAATATATATAGCTAATATCCCTTAACTATTATCTTTAATTTAAAATATAATAAATCTTTATTATTACTTTTATTATTTAATATTTTAAAAGATATAATTTATTAATCGCTACTTTATAGCCCTTTTATAGGTAATATTAATTATTTCCTAATTCTTTTTATTTTATATAAACTTTACAGTTAATTAAGGTTCCTTAAAGTAAATACTACCTTTTTTTATTATAAGTAGTTCTTTTATAGGTAATAAAGTTAAACTGGTTTTAGTGCAGCTCCCTTATAATATAATTGATTTCTTTATCTTTTAAGGTAGGTTTATACTTTATATGCTTTTATATTCGCTATTTTTAAAGTTTTTCCTATTAGTGGATAGCGCATTTATCCTTTTAACAGTATATATAGTCCGGTAATAAGTATAGGGTATTATTGGCTTATTATATATACTATTCCCTTAACTTATTTTGCTTATATATAATATACTTTAAGCTATTGCACTTTAAATAGTATTATTAATTGCATTTAAACCTTTTATTACAGCACCAAACCTGCCCTTTAATAACTTATCAGTATCACGTATATCCTTATATAATAGCTTAATCCTATACCTCTAAATTATATTCTTATAGCTTCTTACTTTATTTAAGGTATAATAAAGATATTACTTTAACCTGCTGTTCTGTATACTGTAATAGTTTATGCCTTCCTATAACAACTGCGCTATTACTTTAGCCCTTAACCTTACCTGAGAAGAATTAATAAAGTCGCTGACAGCCTAGTCGCAATACTATAAAGAGCCCTATATCTTACAGGAAATTTACTAATCCCCAACTATAGCAAGACCTTAAGCCTAAAAGCCTATATCCCTGCAGTAAAAAATACACTTTAGCCTAGCTCTTTAGCCTATATTTAATTCCCTAGCCTGCATTTAACCTAAAAATATTAAAGTAAAAATAAAAGGCGTAAAAGGGGACTTTAGTTAAAAAGTAAAGCTTACTAATTACTTCCGCGACTAGCTTTATATCTATACTACTTTAAAAGCTTATAATAATAACTATAACCTAACCCTATAGCTTTAAGTACTAGAATTTAAATAGTTTTTTAATATTATCTTTAACTATTTCTAGAATTAAAAGTATAACTTTAATATAGCTTTAAAATAAAAAAAGGCTAAAAACACTACTATTATTAAAAACCTAAAGCTTACTTAATATAAAGTCTAAAGTTAAAGTAATATAATTAATAAGTTTATTAAAGCTAAAAGTAATAATATCTTTAAGCGTTAAACTAATAACTTTAAAAACAAATTTAATATTAAGGATAAAGATATAAAAACCTATTAGTAAAAGTATATAAACTAGTATTCTACTATATTATATAATATTACAATTAATATTAAATACTTTAATACCCTTTATAAATATATCCTTTATATTAACAGTTAATTAAATAGTAATATTTATAATTTAATATAAAAGGTATTTAACTATATTATAATAAAAAAGGATAACTATATAATATAAAAATAAAGAAGTAGTAAAACTTTTATTAAATTCCTAGACTTATAGTATAAAACTCTTAACCTTTCGCGATCTACTGCTTAAAAGTTTAATACCTACTATATAATAAATAAGCCGTTTTAAAACTTTATTATTAAATTCTATAAACTAGCAGCTTAAGCCAGTAAAACTAATACCTAGAAAATTAATGCCTTTTACTTTAAAATATTTAAAAAAATAGCTGCTGCCTTTATTAATAAAAGCAATAAGCCTATAAGTAAAGATAATTAATCTGCTTAAAGAACTTTTAATTAAAAAGTTTATAATAACCTTAAAGAGCAAGCCTATTACACTAAACTTAAAGGCGACTATAAGTTTAAAAAGCTAAACAGTAACTATACTTTTTAATAAGCTTTACCTTAAAATAAACTAAACCCTTTAAAGTAAAAAGATGCAGGCAATCCTATATAGTTAAATACTATATCCTTTGCCTTGCAACGCAAAGAATACCAATAACTCTATAACCTATACTACTACTATAGCAGCTAATATACAGTTAATAACTATATAAAAAAGCAGAAAGCTAATACTATAAAACCTTAAACCTTATAGGGATATAATAGCAGTTTCCTAAAACGCGGAATATATTAAAGCAATAGTACTATAGCGCCTCGAGGCAGGGTATATATTTTAAGCCAAGGAAAAGGTATACTGGCATTATAAGTTCCTACTCCCTAATTCCTATAGTACCAGTACTTTTCAGCTTAAAGAAATAACCTATTATACTATAAAAACCTATTCCTATACTATATTAATAAAACCAGCTTTATTAAAGGATTAGTTACCTTTAGCGATATACTTGCCTATAAAGATATAACTTTTAATATAAAAAGGCAGGGAAAAAAGTAGCTTTTTAATAATATTGCATTAAAAAGCATAATAAAATATCAGAATAGCTTATAAATTTAATGCCTCTATAAATATAATAGATTATTATTAATAATAGACTATTAATTTTAAATGCTATAAATAGTAAATTACTATTTATTTATATTATAGTATTCCTCGCGCATTTATTAATAACTATATTAACCTTTATTAATAGTAGCTGCTTAGTATAAGGCTTTATAGACCAGCATTTTCTTTAAAAGTCCTAAATCCTAACAATATAATTGCTTAAACTAAAGAGCCTTATCCTAACTAATAGCAAAGCAGCAATATAGTTTATTAACTATATAATCCTAAATATAAAAATAAAGGAATATAAAGAGCTATATATATTCTTTATTACTAATCTTTCAGATTAAAACCCCTTTATCTTTAAAATACTATAGCTACAATAATATAATCCTAATATTAACTAGCCTATATTAACAGTTACCTTTAACTTATAATACTATTTAATAAATTATTACCCTTAAACCTATACTATACTAATAATCCCTAGCCTAATAACTATTCTATATAATATTAATATCCCAGGTAAACCTTTAAAGTTAATACTTTATACTATTAATAAAAAATAAAATAATATATTAAAAAGGATAAAAAAAGGTTAAAAAGAAAGTTAGGTTTTAAGCTTATATTAAAAGTATATTAAAAAAGATAACGCTTTAATAAGGAAAAAAGGACCTATATATTAACCTTATATTAACACCAGGGCAAAATCACTATTACACTTATCGACCTAATAACTATAAAGGATTAAAGACTAAGGCACATATAATACTAAACAAGCCTTTAATACTAATCTTAATAACGCCTATAGCTAATAGCCATTAATATTTACATTAACGCAATTTAATATAACTCCTTAAATTAAATATACTAATACCTAATAAGCTTATATCAGTAGCGCTATATAAGCGACCTAACTAATAAATATTTAAATATCTACTGTAATATTATTTATTTAGTTTTATAAAGACTTATCTGCCTAATATATAAAACTAACTTAGGCAGACTTAGCAGAAAATATATAAAAGCAGGAATATAAAGTATACCGACTATTAAAGCTTAATAAAAACACCTTTATAAATATATTATAAAGATAAGGCAGCTTTACAGCGGTATAAGCACTATTCCTTTAAGCTTTCTATAAATTCCTCGCGCACTATTATAGTAGAAAGCACCTTTAAGGGATATTAAAGTTTAATATTAATAAATTTATAAAAGTAAAGCTGGAATTAACAGAAAGTAATATTTAAAAAAAACTTTTTAACTAGTTATGAAATAAAATTATTGGCTTCCTTTTATAACTAGTAAATAAGCTTCCCTTTAGGAAATTATAGGACTATAAAATTAAGCTTTTATTAAAGAAGGAACTACTATATTAAAAGAACCGCTTAATATTATTAAGTAAACTCTAGGTTATAAAAAAATAGCTAGATAAAAACCTAGCTAAAGGATTTATTAGGGAATCTAGAGTGAGATATACTGCCCCCCTGCTTTTTGCTGCAAAACCTAAAAGAGGCGTCTATATTTATTAAAACTATTAAAGCCTTAATAATATTACTATAAAGAATCGCTACCTATTACTGCTAATCTAAGAAATATTAAATACTTTATATAATATTAGATTTTATATTAAGCTAGATATAATAGCTGCCTTTAATAAACTTAAAATCATAAAGGGATATAAATAAAAGATAGCTTTTATAACCTAGTTTAAGCTGTTTGAAACTTTTATTATACCTTTTAGCCTTTATAATACCCTAGCCTTTTTTTAATATTATATTAACTATACCTTATATAATTTATTTAATAAGATTTATATAGCCTACTTTAATAATATTTTAATTTATTTAGCTATATAAAAGAAATATTAATAATATATATAGGAAGTTATAAATAGATTAATTGATATAGGTCTTTAAATTAATATTAAAAAATGTAAATTTAAAATCATAAAAATAAAATACTTTAGCCTAGTTATTATAAGTAATAGCATTAAAATAAACCCTGAAAAAATAACTGTAATTATAAGTTAAAAAAGACGTTTAAACCTTTATAAACTTTAATGTTTTTTAGGCTTTGCGAATTTCTATTAGCAGTTTATTAAAGACTTCTCTAATATTTATAAACCTTTAAACAGCCTTTTAAAAAAAGATATACTATAGAATTAAACGGAACTCTATATTACTGCATTTAACTGCCTTAAAACCTAGTTTATAACTGCTTTAATCCTCGCCTTCTTTAACTATAATAAAAAGACAGTCTTAAAAATAAATACTTTAAACTAGGCATTTAGTAATATTCTCTTTTAGTATAATAAAAATAATATCCTATAACTAGTAGTATATTTTTTATTAAAGTATTTACCTGCTAAATGTAATTATAAGATTTATAATAAAAAACTGCTAGCTATTATTAAATTATTAAAAGAATAGCACTTTAAGCTTTAAGGTATAGAAAATAAATTCAAGATTATTATAGACTATAAAAACCTAGAATACTTTATAACTATTAAAGCGTTAAATTAAAGATAAATCTATTAGTTTAAATTCCTATTTTAGTATAATTTCTAGATTATTTATTAGCCTAGGTCAAAAGCAGTAAAGCTTAATATATTAAGCAGGAGATTTTAAAATATCCTAGTAAAGTTAAACTAAAATAATAGCCGATTAAAAGAAAAAAAGAGAACTTTACTCCTAGAAAGCTACTTTAACCTTTATACTTATACTAATATTATAGGAAGTATAAATAATAAAAACCTCTTTACTATAATAACTAGCACTTTAATCCTAGACTTAAAGACATTAATTGACAGAATAATTAATAAAGCCTATAAAATATTAAATATAATAAGTATTATAATACAGGCGCTTTAAAACCTAGTTATTTAATAATAGCCTAAAAGCATTTAAGTTAACTTAAAGGCAGCTATATAAGACTTTTAAATCTACAGTAACTGAATATATTACTAGAAATAACTTTTCCTCCTACTAATAGATAAAGTAAAAATATAAATTATATACTAAATACACTCTTTTAGGCTAAAAGGATACTTAAAATAAGTAAAAACGCTAAACCTCTTTAACTGTATATACTAATAGCCGCGAATATCAACTAATATTAATACTTTTATTAAAGGTTATAACCTATATTTTTAAATAAAGTTAAGCAGGTTTACTCTTTTAAAATTCCTAAAACTATTGCCAGTATTATTCTAGGCCTAAAGTAATATCTTAATAAACTATATTACACTACTGCCTAACTATAACCAGCAAGGCTTAGTCTATAAAAATATCTTTATAGTAGTATACTACTTAATAAAGATACACTATTTTATCGCTACCTATATATTTAATATTAAAAAACTTACTAATACCTTTATCTCGCGCATTTATACCTTATATAAAGCCTTGAAAACAATTATATTAGACTGGGGTATTTAATTTATATTTAAGTTCTAGAAATAGCTATTTTAATAACTTAAAATTCACTTTAAATATTCTTTAGCCTATTATCTAAAGACTAATAGCTAAACTAAACAGCTAAATGTAAAAGTAAAATAGTATTTTAAGCAGTTTATAAGTTTTTACTAAAATAATTAAATAGACTAGTTACTATTCGCGGAGTTTACTTAAAATAACTAAATATCCGAGATAACAGGAATCTCGCTATTCTTTATAAATTACAGTTTTTACCTATACTTAAAAGTTAAGCCTTTAAACCCCTGCCCGCTAAACCTATCTATTACCTAAAAAAGGAGTTTCTATAAAGTAAATACTATAGCTAAGCATTTTTAATAAATCCTAAACCAATTAAAAGCCTTTATAGTATAATTAATCGCTTAATATAAAGCTGCAGCTAATATATTAAAAAGGACTTATACTGATTTATAGTTAATAAAAAGGTATAGTTAAAAACTAGATACCTTAAAATAAACTGCTTAATAAAAAAGGGAGACAATAAATAAATAGGCCTATATAAAATCTTTAATATATACCTTTAAGCCTGCCGACTTAAACTCTTTAACTATATCTACTTTCTTTATATTTTATAACTCTCTCTTTAAACTACTGGCAGTTAATAAAGCAGGCTAATAGATATATTTACTAGGATAAAACGCTATTAATAAGTAAACGAATAAAAATATATAGGGATAAATCCTTGAAAAAGATAATAAAATAAATAAAGTAGTAGAAAAGTAGGAATTTAATAATATCCTTAACTGCTATAATAAAGATAGCCTATACTATTATATAGCCTAGAATCACTATACACTAAGCTGGCAACCCGCAAAGGACTTTAAAGGATAAGACGCTGCCCTTTTAGAATACTATATAAAAAACCCTAACAAGCCCAGCCTGCCTACCTAAGTCAAGAAAAGGAAGATAACTAACTAGCCGGACCCGCGACGCAGCAGCCGCTTACAATGGAATTAATATAATAGGAGGATTAGAATATATATAGTCTTAGAATAGCTATTTAAAGGCAAATAAAGTTTGAAAGTGTAACGATCCAGGTTAGTTCTCAACAGTTAAACCGAGGTTTGTGGGTTTATATTGACAGAGAGGTCAGGGATAAATACTAAGCAGGGTAATATAGTTATAATTCTGTAAAATAAGCGGTTCTAGTAAATATAATTTATTAACGACTATTTAAGTAACTATACTAAATAATTATAATTTATCTAGTCTTATATATAAAGGAGATATATAATAAATATACTTAAATTATATATAGATCACGGTTACGTTAAATCACCTTAGCTTACATTTTATGATCCAAGTAATCTATAGCTTATAGTAATCTAAGTGATCCTTTTTAATTAGACAGTTATTCCGTTATTCTTCTAGGGTATATACCGCCCTAGACCCTTTATATAGCTATAAAAGGGTCGGGTTATAATATAATATCCCCCTTTTAATAGTTTTATTTTTAAGACTTTGCCTATCCTATATAAGTACTATACCTCCCTTTATAAGTATAATATTCTTTTTCTTTTTCCCTTTTTATATATATAGTACTGATAATATAAATTATATTAAAAAGACTTATTCTTTAAAGACCCTTTAGCATTTAGCCTTTATGTCTTTTATTAAAGAACTAGGTTTTAAAACTATACCTTATTTATATTATTATTCCTATAGTTATACTTATAAAATAATAGATAGGGTATCTTAATATTAAGAGTGCGTTTAATGGGGGCGCTTTTATAATGGTTTTAGGGTGCCAGTAAGCATTTATAAGTGTTTTTATCTTTATTTCTTTTTTTTTTTTTTTAATTCTTTTAATGTCTCGGATTACTTTAAAGTATAAGCGACTAAAGGCGCAGGAATAAAAGGTAGAGCTTAAGTTAACAGAATTACATCGCAAATCTTCCAAGGCTCTAGCGCAACTAACTCGCCTTTATACCTAGCGCAAGGCATTAGTGACGAAAGGGGTAAAGATAGTGAATCTCGGTTTGAGAAGTATAGATGAGCTGGATAAAGCTAAACGTCGCAAAGCAGAGGCTGCTATCGATATACATTCTTTCAGGGCTGCTAATATAATTAACTGGACTGCTTTCGGGCCGCTTAATCCGTTATTAGCAAGCTAAGATTTCGGTAGAATTATTATAAAGTCGTTTAAAAGTGCTTAAAGTATTCCCTAAATTCCTAGGAGTTATATTCCTCTTTATAGTTTTTCTATTTTATTAAATATTGGCATTTATTGTCTTTTATTTTTATAGCTTTTATTTCTTTAACTTTATATTCCTCTTTAACCGCTAAGACCTTAATTAAATCTATAATTAGTCTATTTTTTAGTTTATTTTATAATATTCTTTTAAGTAGTAAAATATAAAATACTAGGTAAATCCAGATACTGTCTAGTAATATAAATTTATAAATAACCTTTAAAATAATCTTTTTAATTAAATAAAGTCTAAGTTTCTTAAAATCTAATTTATTGCTTAATTGCATTATTTTAATATTTACAGTCTTTTTCTTTAGCAAATAATAGTATAAGTAAACTATATCTCCCTCTTTAAAGATTAATCCCTTTAATCTATATTTATTAGTATACTTCTTTATTCTTTTTTATATAAAGTAAAAGTATACCTGTATTTCTTTATATAACTGCTTTATATCTTTAGCTTTAATTTATGCTTTATTAATATATAGGCTTTTCTTTAATACTTTATATATATTTAATATAAAGCTATAGTTAATATATATAGGGCTAAGTCCAGTTAACTTTAAAATATGGCTATTATAGGATATCTATATAATTAATAGCTTCTTTACCTAATTGTCTTAGTTAAAGTTAATATAACTTTTTAGATAAACTTTAATAACCTAGTTAATGCATTTTATTTATTTATTTATTTATAGGTAATATATAGTACTAAGCTTATAGTTTATACTTAACTGATTTATAAATACTTACTAGAATTTAAATATAAAGGTTAATTTTTAATTAGAAATAATTTTAGCTGGAATTATATAGTTGGCTGCAATAAATCGCAAGAATATATAAACTAGTATCTTTATATCTGTCGCTTCTTTATATAAAAGGAAATAAGAGTATTTAATAAATTGGTCTATAATTACTAAAATATTATTATATTTAATCTTTAATCCTAGTTTAATAAATAGTGGTAGTTTAACAATAAAATCTAATAAAATTAATTCCTATAGTCGTTCTAGTACTAGCAAAAGTTAAAGTTTACTGTATAGTTTATGCTTTAAGGGTTTAACTGTTCTATAAGTTATACAGCAAGAAATAACGTCTTGTATTATTTTTTTTAAGTCTTTAAAACTTAAAATACCTTTAAACTTGTTTGCAGGTCTTGCAAATACCCTTATATCTATATACTGGATATTAATAAACTTCTATAACTATATTTTTCTAGAGTTTATCTGGGATTTAGATCTTTCTATTTTATTATCAAGTTCCTTTATTATTAAATTTTATATTTTTTAGGAATCTATTGTTATTTTAGGTAGTATAGTGCTTTTTAATGCGTTAAAGTGTAGTATTATTACTAAATACTTTATATATAGCTTAAAGTGCTATTTATTAATAGCGTCTTTTAAGGGTTTATTTTAAAATCTGCTTAGTATATTTAATTTTTCCTTAGTTATAGTTAATCTGCTAAATGCATTTATTTATTTATTCTTAAATCCTTTTTAGTAAATTAAAATATAGTTAAATTCTAAAAGGTATTTTATATAATGGATCTGCTTTTAAAGAGTTATTAAACTATCGCAAAGTATATAATATTCTTATAGTTAATATATACCTTAACTTTATATATTCCTTTTAGTAGGTAATATTGCTATTTTTTAAATATAAGAATAATAGCGAGGAATTCTTTATTATATATTAGGTAGTTTAGTTCTGTACTATATAGTGCTTTAGAGTAGAAGGCAATAAGGTATAGCTTGCCATTCTTGTCCTTTTAACTAAATTAAGCTCCTATAGCGAAATTAAAAGCGTTTATTTCGACTTCCGTTTCTTTAAATAGGTTAAATATAATAAATATAGGTTCTTTTAAAATAAGCTGCTTAAGTTTATTAAAGGCTTCCTATACATTTAATGCCTATAGAAACTTTTAATCTTTTTTAGTAAGTTTATAGAGGATTTATGCAATACTTTTATAGCCTTTAATAAATCGTTAATAGTAGTTAGTAAGTCTTAAAAAGCTTTAGACTTCCTTAACTATTATAGGTACAGGCCAGTCTTTTACTGCTTGCACTTTCAACAGATCTATGCGAATTTCTTTAAAGGTAATAATATACTTTAGGAAAATAACTTTCTATATATAGAATTTGCATTTTTTAGGTTCTATAAGTAGTTTAGTATTTTATAGTATCTGTAATACTTTATAGATATATACTTTATATTCTTTAAAGGTATCTGAGAAAATCAAGATATTATCTAGGTAAACAACTATAAAAATATCAAAATACTCTTTTAATATATTATTAATTATCTTTTAAAATATTATAGGGGCGTTAATAAAACTAAAAGGTATAATAAAGTATTTAAATAAGCTGTATTTAGTTTGAAACGCGGTTATCTATTTATGTCTTTCTTTAATTTGGATAAGGTTATAAGCGCCTTTAAAATCTAGTGCTGTAAACTATTTCTTCCTATATAGTCTATCCTGTAATTCTATAATTAATAGTAATAGAGTTCTGTCTTTAACAGTAGCTTTATTAAGCTGTTAGTAGTCTACAACTAACTATAGTTTACCTTTTTTCTTTAGTATAAATATAACAGGATAGCCTACTTTTAATAAAGAGGGTTAAATATATCCTTTAACTAATATATTATTTAAATAATTGTATAGGCTTTTAAGCTCCTTTTTATTTAGGTTATAAATCTTATAGAAGGTAGTGCTAGCACTGTCTTTAAGCTTAATTATATAGTCTTATTGATTGTATTCCGGTAGCTTTATGTTAAGTGTTTCTTTAAACAGTTTATTGTACTTTTAGTATTCTTTAAGGATATTTTGCAGCTGTTCTAGTAATACTGCCGTTTCAGGGCTTTTTATCTCAAGCATTTCATTAATATCATTAAATGCTTTCTATAAAAAGGCAATTATTCTTTAGATTTATTTATCCTTTCCCTTACTTTATTTAAGTTTTACTTTTAAGTAGATTATTTCTATAATTAAATTAAAGGTAACTTTCCTAGTTCCTTTCTTTAATATACTTAAAGGTTTTATATAGGATTTCTGCCCTGCAGCTAAAGCCTTTTTATTAATTTTAATCGCTAAAGAAGCTTTATTATTACATTAATAAAGCTAGCTGTTTTCCTAGTTAATATTAAGGTTATTGCATTTTAACTAAGGATAACCAAGAATAATATTATACCTATTAATATTCGCTATATTATAAAGGATTACTCCTTTACATTCAGTAATTTTAAATTCAAGATAATTAGTTTTTCACTTAACCTATCTATTATTATATATAAAAGCTCCTCTTTCTGCTTAATAAAGTTAATATAGTTTAGTTTTCTCTTTTTAAAGTAACTGTAAGCGATTTACAGTTATAGGTATAATAAAATTGCCTATCGCTCCGCTATCCACTAATATATATAGTTAATATCCTTTAATTATTATCTTTAATTTAAAATATAGTAAATCTTTATTATTACTTTTATTATTTAATATTTCGAGAGATATAATTTGTTGATTATTACCCTATAGCCCTTTTATAGGTAATGTTAGTCGTTTCTTAATTTTTTTCTTTTTATATAGATTTTGCAATTAATTAGGGTTCCTTAAAGTAAATGCTACCTTCTTTTATTATAAATAGTTCCTTTATAGGTAATAAAGTTAAACTGGTTTTAATGCAGCTCCTTTATAATTTAATTAATCTCTTTATCTTTTAAGGTAAGTTTATACTTTATATACTTCTACATTTACTACTTTTAGAGTTTTTCTTATAGGTAGATAACGCATTTATCCTTCTAGCAGTATATATAGTTTAGCAATAAATATAGGGTATTGTTAGCTTATTAAATATACTAATCCCTTAACTTATTTCGTTTATATATAATATACCCTAAACTATTGCACTCTAAGTGATATTGTTGGTTATACTTAAACATTTTATTATAGCGGAAATGCTACTCTATTAATTTCTCCTAGCAGTAGATATAGCATCCTTTAAACTTATATCCCTTAAGTCTTTATAGCTGATAATATTCTTTTAGGGTTCTGGTATCTAGTTCAATAATAATAATCTTAAAGTTTTAATACTATATAGTTATAATTTATTTTTTGAAAGCGTTATAATCCTATACCTATTCTATAAGTTAAAACAGGATTTTAATTAAAAATGCATTATATTTTACTTTTTTATAAAAGTATACTATATATTTATATATAATACAAATAACCTAGGATATAGTATAGTACTCTTTATAAATAAAGTTATTTACAGTATAGTCTCTTTATATATAGAAATATACAGGTTCTTTATATATAGTTAAAGTAACTAGGATAGCTTTAACAGCTATTTTATTATTAGCTCCGTTTTATATATAAAGCTATTTATATAGGTATAGGTTTATTTTATTTTACTGTATATTTATAGTAACTCTTTTAATTAAGTTTAAGTAGTATTTATTTAATTTACCTTTAAGGTTACTATTTATAGGTAATATATTTTCTAGTTTTAAAGGTATAGTACTGTATAGTGCTAGTCTATATTATAAAGGGTTATTTTTATCTTTATTATTAGAGTTACTGCTGCTAGTTTATCTTTTATTGTCTGTAGTTATTTAGTTAAGATATTAATAATTAATTACAGCAACTATTTATTTATCCAGGATATTATTATCCCTATTTAACTTTATATAGCTAGAGTTTAAGTTTTATTCTATTAAATTATTTAAGTATAGTAAATACTTATTTACTTTATTTTCTTTAAGAATATTTCTAAAAGTTAAGGATCTAGGTCTTAACTAGTATCCTTTTTAGTTTATTATAGATATCTTTTTAAGTTATTTCAGGTATTATCTACTTTTATCTTTACTGGATTTATAAATAAAGCAGTTATTATTATAATATATAGTCCAGTTAAGTAATATATAGTTAATAGTTTTCGAAACTATATTAACCTTTTATCTAGGTTTTAGCGCAGGCTTTTAAGGTTTATTAATTCTTAGCTTTTATAAAGCTTTATAGTCCCTCGAGATATATCTTAGTTTATTATAGTTGTAATAGATAACCTTTACTTTTCCCTTCTAGATAGCGTTTAGATTTATTTAACTAGGTCCCTTATTATTAAAGCTAGCGATATATTCTTATCGCTTTTTACTTTAGTTTATATATCTTTAATACTTATAAACTTATCTAAATTACTGTTATCTTTTCTTTATATTTAAGTAAAGTTTATAAAGTAAGTTATCTATATCTATATATTTCTTAATAAACTTAATAATGCTTTTATTGCGAGAGAACTTATAAGCTTCCCTTTTAATTTCTAGTTTAAGTCTATTATAAAAGCGTTTAATAAAAGTAGAGTTTCCCTATTTAACTTTAAAAGTATAGTTTTTAAAGTATATAGTATAGTTAAAGTATCTTCTCTTTTAAATTAAGTTTATAAGTTTATTTTCTATAATGTATTCTTTATTAATATTATTAAAGATATTCTTTAACTTTTCTTTAAATTGATTATAGCTGGTAAATATAAGCTGTATTTATTTATTGGCTTTACTTTTATTATTAAAGAAATCCCTTTAAGTAAGTTTAAACTACTTTAAGGCGTTTCCTTTAAGTCGTCTAGCAGCTAAAAAGACTTTACTAGTCTTTATATTAAGGCTAGTTAAAAAGTAGGTGAAATAGTTATATAGTTAAGTAAAAAATAGTTAAAGTGTTATAGTACTTTTATTAAAGGGTTTAAAGGGCTATATTTTAAGCGACTCTTTTAAATCCTTTAAAAGTTAATTTCTTTTATAGTTTAGTATAAAGTTTAAAGCAGGTAAAGCCTAATTCTGCAAGTTTATAATAGTGGCTTACTATTAGTAAATTATTTACTAAAGTCTAGCATTTTTAGCAATTAAATATTAATAGCGTCATTTTTATTTTATATAATTAGCTTTTATACGCTAAAAGGCTTCCTTTATATAAATATATAGTTATTTTATTTTATTGACTTTATCTTTATCTTTACTTTTACTTATATTATTATCTTTATTATTATCCTGCCTTTAGTAAAGAGGTAAAATGGAAGGTAGAGTATTGGGATTATTGTAAGAGGATACTGCAGTAAATATATTTACAGTATTGCTTAAGATTCTTAGTGGCCTTTTAAATAAAAGTCGTTAATATATAATAATCCAGGTTAGTTTTTAATAATTAAACCAAGGTTTATAGGTTTATATTAATAGAGAGGTTAAAGATAAATACTAAGCAGGGTAATATAGTTATAATTCTATAAAATAGGCGGTTCTAGTAAATATAATTTATTAATAACTATTTAAGTAACTATATTAAATAATTATAACTTATCTAGTCTTATATATAAAGGAGATATATAGTGAATATACTTGGATTATATATAGATTACAGTTATATTGGATTACTTTGGCTTATATTCTGTAATTTAAGTGATCTGTAGCTTATAGTGATCCGAGTAATCCTTCTTAATTAGATGGTTGTTCCGTTGTTCTTCCGGGGTATATACCGCCCTGGACCCTTTATGCGGCTATAAGAGGGTCGGGTTATAACAGAAAGGGGGGGGTACTGTTACAGCACTAAACCTGCCCTTTAATAACTTATCAGCATTACGTGCGTCCTTATATAATAGCTTAGTCTTACACCTCCGAACCATATTCTTATAGCTTCTTGCCTTATTTAAGGCATAATAAAGATATTACTTTAACCCGCTATTCTATATACTATAATACCTTTTATTATAATAGAAGTGCTATTTTATTAATTTCTTTTAGTAGTAAATATAATATCTTTTAGACTTATATTTTTCGAATCTTTATAGCTAATAATATTCCTTTAAGGTTTTAGTATTTAATTTAACAATAATAATCTTAAAGTCTTGATACTATATAGTTATAATCTATTCTTTAAAAGTATTATAACCCTATACTTGTTTCATAGGGTAAAATAGGATTTTAGTTAAGAATATATTATACTTTACTTTTTCTTAAAAGTATATTATATACTTATATACTATATAAGTAACCTAGGATATAGTATAGTGCCCTTTATAAGTAGGGTTATTTGCGGTATAGTCTCTTTATATATAAAAATATACTGGTTCTTTATATATAGCTAAAGCAGCTAGGATAGCTTTGATAGCTATTTTGTTATTAGTTTTGTTTTGTGTATATAGCTGTTTATATAAGCGTAGGTTTATCCTGTTTTATAGTATATTTATAGCAACTCTTTTAATTAGGTTTAGGTAGTATTTATTTAATTTACCCTTAAGGTTACTATTTATAGGTAATATATTTTCTGGTTCTAAAAGTATAGTACTATATAGTAATAGTCTATATTATAAAGGGTTATCTTTATCTTTATTATTAAAGTTACTGCTGCTAGTTTATCCTTTATTGCCTATAATTATTTAATTAAGATATTAGTAATCGATTATAGCGACTATTTATTTATTTAGGATACTGTTATCCCTATTTAACTTTATATAACTAAAGTCTAGGTTTCGTTCCGTTAAACTATTTATAGTAAATACCTATTCGCTCTATCTTTTTTAAAGATATCTCTAAAAGTTAAAGATCTAGGTTTTAACTAGTATCCCTTTTAGTTTATTATAAATATCTTTTTAAGTTATTTTAAGTATTATTTACTTTTATATTTACTGGATTTATAAATAAGGCAGCTATTATTATAGTATATAGTCTAGCTAAGTAATATATAATTAATAGCTTTTAAAACTATATTAACCTTTTATTTTAATTTCGGCGCAGGCTTCTAGGGTTTATTAATTCTTAGCTTTTACAGAGCTTTATAGTCCTTTAAAATATATCCTAGCTTATTACAGTTATAATAAATAACCTTTACCTTTCCCTTTTAAATAGCGTTTAGATCCATTTAACTAAGTCTTTTATTATTAAAGTTAGCGATATATTTTTATTGCTTTTTACTTTAATTTATATATCTTTAATATTTATAAATTTATTTAAATTACTATTATCTTTTTTTTATATTTAAATAAAGTTTATAAAGTAAATTATTTATATTTATATATTTTTTAATAAACTTAATAATACCTTTATTGCAAAAGAACTTATAAGCTTTTTCTTTAACTTTTAGCTTAAATTTATTATAAAAATATTTAATAAAAGTAAAGTTTTTTTATTTAACTTTAAAAGTATAATTCTTAAAGTATATAATATAGTTAAAGTATTTTCTTTTTTAAATTAAGTTTATAAATTTATTTTCTGCAGTATATTTTTTATTAATATTATTAAAGATATTTTTTAGTTTTTTTTTAAATTAATTATAGCTAGTAAATATAAGCTATATTTACTTATTAGCTTTAATTTTATTATTAAAGTAATCCCTTTAAATAGGTTTAAACTACTTTAAGGTATTTCCTTTAAATTATCTAATAGTTAAAAGGACTTTATTAATCTTTATATTAAAGTTAGTTAAAAAGTAGGTAAAATAGTTATATAATTAAGTGAGAAATAGTTAAAGTAATATAATACTTTTATTAAAAGGCTTAAAGGGCTGTATTTTAAGTGACTCTTTTAAGTCCTTTAAAGGTTAATTCCCTTTATAGTTTAGTATAAGGTTTAGAGTAAATAGGGCCTAATTTTGTAAGTTTATAATAGTTGCTTGCTATTATTAGATTATTTGCTGAAGTTTTGTATTTTTAGCAATTAAGTATTAGTGGCATTGCTTTTATTCTATATAGTTAGCTTTTATGCGTTAAAAGGCTTCCTTTATGCGAATATATAGTTGTTCCGTTTTATTGACTTTATCTTTATTTTTACTTTTACTTATATTATTGTCTCTGTTATTATCCTGCGCTTAGCGAGGAGGCGGAATAAAGGGTAAAGTATTAAAAGAGGATACTGTAGCGGATATACTTACAGTATTGCTTAAGATTTTTAATAGCCTTTTAAATAAAAGTTATTAATATATAATAATTTAGGTAAATTCTTAAAGGATAAACTAAAGTTTATAGGTTTATATTAATAGAAAGGTTAAAGATAAATATTAAGTAGGGCAATATAGTTATAGTTTTATAGAATAGGTGGTTTTAGTAAATGCAATTATTAATAACTGTTTAAGTAATTATATTAAATAAGTAATAAGCTAGTTGTATATATATAAAGGGAATAATTATAGATTACCTTAGATTATATTTATTTTCTTGGTGATCTATAGTAAGTCTTTCTATTGGCTTACTGGGATTACTTTATAGTCTATAGTAACTTAAGTGATTTAATCCTGATTGGTTTGCCTATCCGAGGTTCCTCTGGGTATATACTATGTCACGTTCTTATAATAGTCGGGCCGTAACAGCAATTAACTTGCCTTTATACCCAGTATAAGGTATTAATAATAAAAGGGGTAAAGATAATAAATTTTAAGTTAAAAGGTATAAATAAGCTAGATAAAGCTAAATATTATAAAGTAAAGGCTGCTATTAATATATATTCTTTTAAGGCTGCTAATATAATTAACTAAACTGCTTTTAGGCTGCTTAATTTATTATTAGTAAGCTAAGATTTTAGTAAAATTATTATAGAGTTATTTAAAAGTGCTTAAAGTATTCTTTAAGTTCTTAAAAGTTATATTCCTCTCTATAATTCTTTTACTTTGCTAAATACTAGCGTTTAATATCTTTTATTTTTATACCTTTAATTTCCTTAACTTTATATTTTTCTTTAATTAATAGGACTTTAATTAAATCTATAATCAGTCTATTCTTTAATTTATTTAATAATACTTTCTTAAATAGGAAAATATAAAATATTAAGTAAATCGAGATACTATCTAGTAATATAAGTTTATAAATAACTTTTAAAATAACCTTTTTAACTAGGTAAGGTTTAAGTTTTTTAAAATTTAATTTATTACTTAATTGCGTTATTTTAATATTTATAGTCTTTTTTCCTAGCAAATAACACTATAAATAAACTATATCTCCCTTTTTAAAGATTAGTTCTTTTAATCTATATTTATTAGTATACTTCTTTATTTTCTTTTATATAAAGTAAAGGTATACCTGCATTTCTTTATATAACTGCTTTATATCTTCAGCTTTAATTTATACTTTATTAATATATAGGCCTTTCTTTAGCGCTTTATATATATCTGGCATAAAGCTATAGTTGGTGTATATAAGTCTAAGTCTAGTTAACTTTAAAATATTACTGTTATAGGATATTTATAGAATTAATAGCTTTTTTACCTAATTATTTTAGTTAAAGTTAATATAACTTTTCAGATAGGCTTTAATAACCTAATTAATGCATTCTGTTTAACTATCTGTCTATAGGTAATATACAGTATTAAGCTTATGATTTATATTTAATTGATTTATAAATACTTGCTAGAATTTAAATATAAAGGTTAATCTTTAATTAAAAATAACCTTAGCTAGAATTATATAGTTAACTGCAATAAATCGCAAAAATATATAAGCTAGTATCTTTATATTTATTACTTTTTTATATAAAAAAAAGTAAAAGTATTTAATAAATTAGTCTATAATTACTAAAATACTAGCTTTAACGGCTATTTTATTATTAGCTTTATTTTGCGTATAGAGCTGCCTATATAGGCATGGGTTTATCCTGTTTTGCTATATACCTATAGTAACTCTTTTAATTAGGTTTAGGTAGTATTTATTTAGCTTACCTTTAAAATTACTGTTTATAGGCAGTATATTTTCTAGTTTTAAAAGTATAGTACTATATAGTAATAGTTTATATTATAAAAGGTTATTTTTATCTTTATTATTAAAGTTATTACTGCTAGTTTATCTTTTATTACTTATAGTAATTTAGTTAAAATATTAATAATTAATTACAGTAACTATTTATTTATTTAAAATACTATTATCTTTATTTAACTCTATATAGCTAAAGTCTAGGTTTTGTTCTATTAAACTATTTAAGTATAGTAAATACCTGTTTACTTTATTTTCTTTAAAGATATCTTTAAAGGTTAAGGATTTAAGTTTTAACTAGTATCCCTTTTAATTTATTATAAATATTTTTCTAGGTTATTTTAAATATTATCTGCTTTTATCTTTACTAGATTTATAAATAAAGCAGTTATTATTATAATATATAGTCTAGCTAAATAATATATAACTAATAGTTTTTCAAACTATATTAACCTTTTAGTTAGGTTTTAGTGTAAACTTTTAGGGTTTATTAGTTCTTAGCTTTTATAAAGCTATATAATCCCTTAAAAAGTATTTTAGTTTATTATAGTTATAATAAATAACCTTTACCTTTCCCTTTTAAATAGTATTTAAATCTATTTAATTAAATCTTTTATTATTAAAGTTAATAATATATTTTTATTACTTTTCACTTTAGTTTATATATTTTTAATACTTTAAAATTTATTTAAATTACTATTATCCTCTTTTTATATTTAAATAAAGTTTATAAAGTAAATTATTTATATTTATATATTTTTTAATAAACTTTATAATACCTTTATTATAAAAGAACTTATAAGCTTCCCTTTTAATTTTTAGCTTAAATTTATTATAAAAGCATTTAATAAAGGTAAAGTTTTTTTATTTAACTTTAAAAGTATAGTTTTTAAAGTATATAATATAATTATAGTATTTTCCTTTTTAAATTAAGTTTATAAATTTATTTTCTATAGTATATTTTTTATTAATATTATTAAAGATATTCTTTAATTTTTCTTTAAATTAATTATAGCTAGTAAATATAAACTATATTTATTTATTAACTTTACTTTTATTATTAAAGAAATCCCTTTAAATAGGTTTAAACTACTTTAAAGTATTGCCTTTAAGTTATCTAGCAGCTAAAAAGACTTTACTAATCTTTATATTAAAGCTAGTTAAAAAGTAGGTAAAGTAGTTATATAGTTAAATAAAAAATAGTTAAAGTGCTGTAGTATTTCTATTAAAGGGCTTAAAAGGTTACATTTTAACTAATTCTCTTAAATCCCTTAAAGGTCAATTCCCTTTAAGGTTTAGTATAAAGTTTAGAGTAGGTAAAGTTTAATTTTATAAGTTTATAATAATTGTTTATTATTAATAAATTATTTATTAAAGTCTAGCGTTTTTAATAACTAGATATTAATAATATTATTCCTATTTTATATAATTAACTTTTATATATTAAAAGGCTTCCTTTATATAAATATAAAGTTATTCCATTTTATTAACTTTATCCTTATCTTTACTTTTACTTATATTATTATCTTTATTATTATCCTGCTTTTAATAAAGAAGTAAAGTAAAGGGTAAAGTATTAAGATTATTAAAAAAGGATACTATAGTAAATATATTTGCGATATTATTTAAAATTCTCAGTAGCCTTTTAAATAAAAGTCGTTAATATATAATAATCTAGGTTAATTCTTAACAGTTAAACTAAGGTTTATAGGTTTATATTAACAGAGAGGTTAAAGATAAATACTAAGCAGGGTAATATAGTTACAATTCTATAGAATAGGTAGTTCTAGTAAATGCAATTGTTAATAACTGCCTAAGTAACTATACTATTAATCGTGACTTATCTAGTCTTATATATAAAGGAGATATATAATGAGTATACTTAGATCATATATAGATTATAGTTGTATTGGATTACCTTGGCTTATGTTTCGTGATCTAAGTGATCTATAGTTTATAGTTATCCGAGTAATCTTTCCTGATTAAACAGTTGTTCCGTCGTTCTTCCGGGGTATATACCGCCCTGGACCCGTTATGCGGCTATAAGAGGGTTGGGTCGTAACAGTTTAACTGTTAAGAATTAACCCGGATCATTACAAATATTTAAATATATTTAATAAAAAATAATTATATTTTATAAAGCTTTAATATATTTTAATATATAAATATTAAATATAGCCTATTATTATATATATATATATTTATTAATTATAAAGTAAATATATAATAATAAATAACTTTTATTACTTTATTATAATATTTAATATAAAATAATACTACCTTTAAGGTATAAACTTTAAAGTTATATATAATTTAAAATAACTACTATTAAAATAATTAATAAATAAAGCTATAATATTTATTTTACCTTTTACTATATTATAAAAAAGCAATTTTATTATTATAATATAAAAGGAAATAGTAAAAAACAGTTAAAAGTTACTTTAAGCTCTATATTAATAAAAAGTTTTAAATTAATAAGTTTTATATTCTAAACTTACCATTTCTAACATTTAAAAATAAAAAATATCAAAATCTTAGCATATAACATTAACAAGCCACAAATAGCTTTTGTTAAGCTAATATTAACGAATAGCCTGACAAGCCTTATTCTATAGTACTAGCTACAGGCAGCCGTCTGGTCCGTGCCCAGAGAGTTTCTAAATACATAAATAACGGACACTAGTTTCGGCTGCTACTGTATCTCAAGCAGACTTTGCCATATACTTGAGCCAAGCACGACCTCCGCTGGGTCAACTTCCCCTCCAAGATCCTCGGAAGTTGTGTTTCATTAAAGCGGCTTCAGGAACACTTCCATCATGTGTGCTGTGCGAGTGTGACTGACCCATACCAAATCCATCAATAGTCAGCACTAGTATGTCTCCATATAGTTTCGGTTCTGTCATGAACGATAAATCTTTCGTGGTTTTTAAAGCAGGTTCGTACTCTTGTAGTTGCTCAAAAACAACGTCCGTCCACGCAGCTGGCCCTGTTGAGTTCATAACTTCGAAGCTGGTCGGTTGTACTTTGTCGACCGGGACGTTGTGCTTCGCTGATAGCGCGTCAACAGAATGAAGCACACGGTTCACCATCTTCTGGAATACGGGGTGGCCTGGCGCCGCTGCAATGGTCCACTGGCAAAACTGAAGCCAGTGCGGAATATCGGCCCACCCGCCACCATCACGTCTATCGAACTCGATGCCTACAACGAGGCGAACTTGATCTCGAAGGGCCGGCGGCACCCAGTTGTTGATTGGTTTTAGCGCGATAGTATCCGTGTCGGTGTAAACGCCCCCTTCAACATCCAGGATGAGATATCGAAGGAGGTCAGACCTCATTCCGACGTTTGGTATGCTGTTGTATGCCTCGACTATCCTCGGATGCTTGGCGAAGTGGCGACGGACGAACTCATCCGCTCCTCTTGGACCTACCAAGGTGCTGAATTGAACCATCAATACGTCAGCGACTGTTGATGAACGGTTTGGATGCAATGAGTTGGCCTTGCGACCACTTGGAGAGCGTAATGAGTATTATTAATCAGGGATTCTCTCCACTAATCTGCTTCGACGATTTCCGAAAGAGAAAGGGAAAATGGGTAGAAGCCTCCTTAAAGGCAGGAACATGGAAGCTGCGTACTAGGAATAGTCTGTGTTCATGGCGAGCCAAGACGCCGAGTCTTGCATCTTCGCAGGGTCCACGACAAAATCACTGACGTTACCTTTCTTAGGTAACATGATTTGCCAAATCTTTGGAGGGATTAAATTCTCAGTGTCAATTATAGGAGGCTTCGGTCGCCATTCTGATCCCTTCTGAGAACGGAGGTCGGAGGTGTATGTGGCGATATTGCTGTGCAGGAAAAAGACTAGCGAGAGAGACAATACGACAGCAGTGAGGGCGAGGTTCCTGTGTCTGCGACGGTTGAAATGGTAGATGGCTCGCGACAGAAGAGATGAGCCCGCTATCTCTTGTTGTAACATAATGTGAGGGTGTTCCAGCAGTATGCCTCAGTGCAGAAGGTTGAAGAACGAGAGAGTGACTCGCGATCGACAGAGAAGCCTTTGGCTTGTCTTGAGGGGCAAGAAAACAGGGATGTCTTTTTTCCTCGCTTCTCCTTGGTACGAGTACATACGGGCAAGGCCTTCTTAACTGTCGGATATGTTCCCTCCAGCCTGATGTGGGGTGGCAATCGCACCCACATGTAATTATCCTCAAGCGTGGTCCACATTTAATTCGACCAGCATAGCCCCCCCAGGCTTGAAGCAGCCTTGGCTTCCAAGTTGACGGTTCGGGCGTGAACACGAAAGACGAATAGCCGCCCTTGATAAATCCTGAGCTTGGTTTAGACATGTTGGGTAACACGATCCGGCTATATTTGGGCATCCCAACTATCCCTTCCCCTACTCGTAGCTTACGGACCACTCGTAGCGAAATACACGGTTTGACTTGCTAGCGTGCGGCACCACGGGCCGACTCGAGATACGGGTTTAGCGCCAGAGTGGGTCCAGGGGTAATTCCACCAGCACCTTTTCTATCCGTGCCGAAAACGAAGGTACGGGATTGGTTGCTAATATACACTTACGGGGCTAGCCATCCCTTTCGAGTAAAGAGGTCCGGTTAGAGCAGGAATATCACCTTTCACGCCCCACCCAGTAACTTCTACGAGGGTAAGGGTATTGAGTACGATGGCAAAGGGAAGGGAAAACAAAAAGGTTTACTCCGTAGAAAGAGAGACACTGTCAAAAACGCATCTTTTATCCATATTAGTCGTCTAGTCATGATGAACCCCCGACAGGGAGTGGGCAATTGCCGTAGAGTACATCCTACCTAGCCTCTAGCCTAACCGTGATGATTGCAAGGGCTCTGCATTAGCCTGACGATGTCTACCAACGACCAACACATTTTGATGCTTGCAGGTATCCTGGCGGAGTATAAGCCCTGCCAGGTAGTAAAAGTGGGCTCAAATAGTCAATGTCCTATGTTACGGAGTACTGCACCACTTGGTATTAACCCTGATACCATTATGGGTGGGAATTATGTGGCGCCTTTGTCTCTTGCACGTGGCTAAATGCCCTTCATCGCCACGTTCTGTGCTTTCTCTTTGGTTTATTGAATCGATCTGCGATCTAGAGCAACTCATTTTCTTTGACTGTCCCGGCCTTCGGTGGCTGCAGTCGCTGAGCACAATGTCGCTACGGACCATACCATCATCATGGACCGCTCCAACGTCCTGCTTCGCCACGACAAATTACTATCGTGTCCTACTCGGAAAGGGTTACTTCAGCAATATGTACGGAACACCAACACCGGTCCTGACAGGGAACACTCCATCAGGCGATTGCTTTCCCCCATCTTTCACCATAAACGTCCCATATCTGACAGACGGAAACTGCCCTGCCGGCTATACTCGTGCTTGTGCAACTGCTGGGCTCGATAAATATAGCTCAACCGTGAGCACGGTGACTTGCTGCCCTAGGTGCGTGGCCTGTTAAATGGCTGATGCAGGGCCAAGAGACTGATAGCTGTAGTGTCACCGACAATGTCTTTTCATTCATGTGCAGGAATAACGAGTACGGCTGCCATGCGACAGCGACGGCAGGTGTGGTGTGGACCGGGGTGATCACTGATATCGGGCTGGAGACTCCTACAGAGGAGCCCGTCACTCGCACGCCCTCTACAGACGAGGGAATCGAAGCCTGGGGCATAAAACTTCTTTCGGTGAGTCATTCAGCGGTTGTCGAAACAAAACGCTGACAGAATTCATCGTTCATAGGTAGCCGCAAAGACCCCAGCTTCGAGTACAGCCGAGACTTCCTCACCCAATACCAGTTCCACCGGACAATCGAGAATAGAGAATAATTCAACAGCCCAAGCGCGAGAGCCGGCTGGCTTATCAACTGGTGCCACAGTTGGAATCGCGGTGGGTTTGGCCGCCGCTGTGGTTTTCTTGGCCCTTGGTGCTTTTCTGGTCTACCGAAAACAAAAAAGGCGGAAGCAGCAAACCCCCGAGGCGAATGTGATAACAATGCCGCAATCTCCACAGAAAAGTGCCTATCAACTCGACGCGACAGAGGAGCCACATCTTATGGATCCGCAAGATCCACGGCCAGGCGCTAATCCAGTGTGGGAGCTACAAGGTTAACGAGCGCAATTGTAATCTGACAAATGAATACTTACTTCGTCAGTGTTGCGACAAGTCTCATTTATCCCTTCAACTATCTTGCTCATTATCTAGGGTACCGGCTCTAGTATATTTATCACCGCCGACCTCTGTGTACTTAAACAGTAGCAATTTCGCTCATTTAGTTAGAAAACAAGATTCTTTAATTGCTTGATTCAAGAGCTATCTTTGTGCTCGTCGCCCGCTATAAATTGATTGCTGTTGTGTGACAAGAGATGAATACTCGGCGCGATGCTGAAATAGCCGTTTCGGGCCGACCAGGTCCTTAGAGGCAGGTCTTTAGTATAATGCAATGCCCAGGCCTATACAATCGCGAACTTTATTGCTGGCAAGATCCTGATAGAAAGATGCATTATAAACATATAGGCTATGTCACATAGTTTATAAGGTCACCTATCCATGTATAAAGTATGGAGCTTTACTTTTGCAGGATTAATAGTCTGACAGTTATGAGCCTGATATCGTTTCGCGCGAAATTGCCCCGATATAGCTCTAGGTTACAGGTTTGATTCTGTTTTAGAGGAATTAAAATACATTAAAAGGTTCCAATAAAAGTACGCTAAGGAACAATACTTAGTTTAACTAGATTTAGGCACCGCAGATATACCTAGTTAAAGTTAATAGGAAAAAGTCCTTTACGCCCTGCCTTTTATATAGGATTATAGGGAATAGAGGCACTTTATCTAAACTATTATATTTCAGGGGTATATTATATAGTATATAAAGTGATTTATTTATATATAAAGTATAAAGCTTTAAAGTTTTTTTTCCTCTTTATAATATAATAATAATATTTACTTGAATTTACCTCTCTATATTATAATAAATTATATTAGTTATAAATTTAATTATATTATTATATAGTATATATATAATTAATTATTAATTCCTTTAAATTTAGTTTAATAGTTAAACTTATAATAAAACCTATATTACTTAGTCTTTACTGTCACGACCCGACCAGGCCAAGGCCCGGGTCCGGAAGAATATCGGAACGACGGGCCAATAAGAACATGATCACTA